>SKCR01019526.1:0-67436 GCA_019454045.1 Zanthoxylum bungeanum | reverse complement strand
ATCGAACATAATATAGTATTCATTATGCCATCATCATATGATGCATCAGATTGACTAGACATTCTAATCAATTTCTCTTTCGACAAAGGAATCATCATTTACGAAAGATTAATACTATATACTAGAGACACATTAACTGTCAAACAGTTATACTAACTGTCATAAATATAGTCTTACTGTGTCCTTTATTAGATTATATCTAATACGCGACTAATGGAGATCGAAATCAAATATCGCTCTCACTATAAGTTATATGATAATTTTCTTCGATAATAAAACAACAGACCATTAAGTATCAAATATTTTGTAAATGATTCTGACACCTATTGAACTTATATGGAAGAAGTCTAAGAGTCTTTTCATCTTATTAATTATGTAGTTCCATTTTAGTTTATCACTCTCACATTTGACTTCAATAAGTCAAGTCTTTTCTACAATGGTGAACATCTGATGTTACACACCAAGTAATAAAATAATTTTATTGCTCGGGATCGTAGAAAATATATTCTATCAAATATAATACAATATTCTATTAAATAGAATAAATGATAAACCTTACTTGTACATCCGAGACGCAAGTACTTTCAATTATATAACAATTATACAAAAGAAAGTTTCAAATCTCAAACTTTTCAAGATTCGAATTTTCTACTATACATATCATATATGTAACTGTAGGAACGAATGGAACCTTAATTAAAGAGATGAATTAGTGTTACTGGAGCATAACCCAAAGAGTATTGAAAATTAATTCGGTAACACTCAATATCAACAAATCAAATCATATAAGATTCAATTACTCCCACTGACCAATTCCATCAAGATGGAATCGTGGAAGTTTAATATTGAGTAAGAATCACATTTATTAAATAACTTTAGAACTAATTGCCTTAAATTCATATGTTTGATCATATCAAACATCTTTGAACAATTCAAAGATTCACGATGAATTTCAAAGATATAGTTTTCAAAACTTCAAATAGAATAACTTTGAACCAGTCAAAATATTTGACCGGTGCGTAATCACACGCGTATAACGCAAGCGCACGTATCGTTCAAGTAGTATAAAAAGTATCGTCCCCACGAGGACTTAATACATAATCTATTAATTTTATGAGGTCAAATGATTACTAGTATCTAACAGGTTGTTTGATTGATTTGAAATAGTGATGATTCTAAATTTAAAAACAAGTAAATAAAATTGCACGAAAATAGGTTTAAGAAAATTCAATATTAGGAAACTATATAGGGTTGTGAATCTTTCTAATATCTTTTAAAAGATGAAGTGGTTATTTCATGTTTGTGCAATATATTGGTTTACTAACCTGGAACACTAAATTATGCGAAAGCCTCTGTCGATGGTCAGACGCAAATATCCAGTTTAACCCAATTGAACCATATGTCTATGTCAACCAAATTATCTGGATTCATTAAGTTTAAGTTCCAATTATGGCTACCCCCGCCCGACAGGTATATGTCTATCCTGTAAGGAAATCTATTAAAGGGTTATCTATCCTCAAGGAAGATCGTGGGCTATTAAATCTTTCAACCAAATTATCTGGATTCATTAAGTTTAAGTTCCAATTATGGCTACCCCCGCCCGACATGTATATGTCTATCCTGTAAGGAAATCTATTAAAGGGTTATCTATCCTCAAGGAAGATCGTGGGCTATTAAATCTAAGGCTGAAACCTAAAATTCCTTTGTCAAGTTTATTTTAGATTTACCATATCAATCTTATTAGTGGCCAATTAACAAGACGTATTAAGCTTAAGACTTAATAAGTAAACCTTTAAATTACCCAAACTATAAAATAACCCCTTATAAATCGGTGATATTAGAATTTATCACAACCCCAGATAATTGGCTTAGTTACGACACATAACTAGGGCTAGTAAAAACTTAAATAAAATAAAAGACATAAAGTAAAATGCTGAAAGTAAATTGCTGAAAAGTAAATAACGGAAAGTAAATGCTGAAATTAAATACTGAAAAGTAAATGCTGAAAGTAAATTACTGAAAAGTAAATGCTGAAAGCAAATTGCTGAAAGTAAATTGCTGAAAAGTAATGCTGAAAGTAAATTGCTGAAAAGTAAATGCTGAAAGTAAATTGCTAAAAAGTAAATAAAGTAAAAGTACAATAAAAGAAAATGCTGAGGTAAAAGGATCCACTTTTATTACTTCTATTTTAGATATCTCCCTTAATATAATATATTAACTTTGCATGATAATTACCAACCAGCCATATAGGCGGTATCCAGATTAAGTCAAATTAATAATTATTACCAACTGACCAATCAGGCGGTATCCAGTTTAGTCAGGTTAAAACCAATTTAAATAATTACCAACCGACCAATATGGCGGTATCCTCGTTAAGTCAGGTTTTAACTAGTTTATATATTATAATTAAGGGATATTAATCTAAATATTAGTAATAAAAGTTTTACCTTTTACCCCAGCAAAAGGGGAGTTACCTCCTCATTACTGAAAAGTAAAAACTGAAAATTAAAGAAAGAAAAGTACTGTGCGTAAAAGTAAATTGCGGAAAGTAAAAACTGAAAAGTAAAGAAAAGAAAGTGTGAAAGCGAAAATTAATTACTGAAAGCTGTAAATAAACAAACAAGATACAATCTTCTTAGTATTCTTAAGGAATTCCTTAGAAGAAAGTATGAATTTACAAATGAAATGGCTTGGTATTTACAGGCAAAATTTTGCCTCCATCAAATCATCCACCAAATCCATTATTAATTACTCCACTAATTGCTCCACAAAATCCATTATTAATTGCTCCACTAATTTCTTATCATGTTTGGTGGTGATTTGATAATTTTTATTATTTATTTATTAATTTATTTTTTGCTTTGAAAATGATTGAAAATGACTTTAATAATTACACACAACACACTTCTGGATGGTTCATCAATTTCGGGCATGAAATCTTTAGAATTCGAAATTCTTTTATCTTTCAAAGTTGTAGATCTTGGAGTCTTATTTAATCTGGAACTTGAATCAGCTCAAGCCGATATCGGAATAAAAAGTTATGCCCAAAATAAGACAGATGCGCAAAATTGGAATTTCCAAAACTGCACTTCGTTAAAACGCCCTTTCAAGTTTCCAATCTCCAAAATTAATATATCAAGTCCAATTTTTGCCCTTATTTGACCTACATTTCGTCCTAAATGATTTCATTGTGTCCCAATATTATTTTATCTGTAAAATAAACTAAAACACATCAAAACGTTTATCAAACCCGAGAAACTAAACAAAATATTAAGTAAAAGGGGTGGTAAATATTTATATATTTTCCACTCATCAATATTCTATCCATGTTTTATCATAAATATATTGAAAGTTCTCGAACCATTCAAGACGTTCAATATATATACTTTTAGAAATATGTAACTAAGTCATGACGATTCATTAACTAAGTTACGAAGTAAAGAAAACTATCTAAGGTAATTTCTAATTCATTAAACTACATACATCCAATGTATTAGTCTAATAAATCTTGTAGTCCAATGACGATCATTAGTTAAATGAGATTTAATCACATCCTGATACAATATTCATTAAATGGATAAGGATATATGGGGTGTGATCTCGTATCAGACCATCATTTACCATTAGGAACAAGCATATAATGCTTATGTGATAAAAACTCATAAAGCACGATTCTAACTTATTTAGTTAACCGAATATTTTCATAATGTTTATCTTTATATCAATGACACTACTAGTCGTATTAAAATATGTAACAACTGTTTATATAGAACAAGTAATTATCCAATAGTCACAAGTTCTGATATCAAATATCAAAACAGTTATTAAACATTATTTTAAATAACTAGACGGGAGATCTAGTATCCAATACCTATAGTTGTCATATTGTGAGAATAAATATTCTCTATACACAGCTATACACATCTCCTTTCTCAAGCTTTATAATTTGCGTTCAATTATTCACAACAATTGCAAATGATTGATTAGCAAACTGTGTCAGACACGTGACTTCTAAAAGTCACTAAAGCCAATAAACGTCATTATAAGATAAACAAATACTAATGGGGTTTTCCTAATGCCAGTCAAGAATCTCGAGACATGAACTAATTCAAGTCAATTCTTACTACAAAAGAAAATGTTCTTACTAGATAACTATATCCAAAACAAATATATATTTCGATTACTAATCGTGACTCAGTAACTAAGTCACTAACCATCTTGATTTTCAAGAAAATCGGAACAACAGTTCCTGATGGTTTGAACTAATCTAACAATATCTAAGTCTACTATCATTCTAAAACTTATTCTAGAAATATGCAACCATAAGTAAAGTCAGAAAACATATTCAAGTAATATGTTATGCAGTGGATTAGAAGTATAATTCTATAAACAATATAGAATAAAGGAAAACAAAAGCAGCAAATTCCATAAAATTACACACTGCTTTAGTTATGGATTTTTAACCCAGCAGTGTCTCCCACTACTTTACGTAATACCGTAATCCCCAACAGAGAACATGAATTCAATAATTAAATCGAATTTCATAGTGAGAGTAGGATCCCATGAATATATTTCGACTCACAACTTTGGCACGATCTCACCTACGTATATTCATTAGGTAGACAACTCATTGTCAATCACTCATCAGTGACTCCTGATTTTGGTCCTGACCGTTTCTTGTTATGAAAACTTTGGCACGTTCACAAGGAGGTGTATCAAGGCTTCACTTACCAATGATAAACTCAAGTTACCGATGTAGTCCTGACAGTTTTGGCACATTCAGGATTTCCACTTTCACTTGGAGTTGTCTAATATCAATATACAACCGGCATGGATAAAATTCTATCTACTACACCCTCACTGCTTTGGCACGGTCTCAGATGCAGCCATAGAAAGTTACCCATAAACCGCATTGACAAGACGGACCAAGAAACATGCATCCAATACACGTTACTTTACAGCCTTATTTTAAGCGGGGATATTTCTAAAGGAAGAATTGCTTCACGTCAAATTCAGAATTTTAATCTAAATCATTTTCTAAACAATTTAATTCAACGTTAGAAAACATAACTCAATTTAACCATTAAATTTCAGTTACGTTTCCGTTAGCGTAGAACCGAAAAGTTAAGAAACATATAGATTACATGCATGTTTAAATATTAAAATTGGATTACATATCATATATCAAGCATGACTAATGTAATGGATGAAGCATCAGACCTGCTATGATACCATTTTTATTGGGGTTTTTGGTGAAAGGCGCGGTGGAAGCGCGGTTCAGGCGAAATCATAATTTTAAAACTTTTTAAATTACTGAATGAATTATTAAATATCCAATATGAATAATTCATTCATATTTCACATAAACACATGTATTCGATATAAAATAAGGACATAAATATATATGAAACGTCGCGAAACGTTTACAAAAATATTTTTCCGTAAAATGACCTAAAACGCATTTTTGACCGAACCGACTACCCAATACTTATGGGGACTGCCTAGGTCAGCCCCAACAGTGTTAGGGTAGTTCATGGGCTGCCCGAACAGTGAAAAATTCACTGTTTGGATAGCCGTCACCCGGTTGACTCAAAAGTCACCAGGTAACGCCGTTTTTCACCGTTTTCGCTTATTTCAACTCCGAAACAATTTCCGACAAATGTTCCAACACCCAAAACACATCCAATACATTCAAATGACATCAATTTCATCAAAATATTCACTGTTTTTCCAGATCTGATCCAGAACATAAAATTGTCAATTTTCAAGCTTTAAATCCAATTTTTCAAGATTAATCCAATTAATCAAAACACCAATCAAAGTCACCACACATGAACCACCCAAGAAAAATTATAGGAATTACAAGAGTGGTCATAATACTCTAGAATGGCAACATATCATCTAATGATCAAATTGGACAAAAATTGTAATAATTCCATCCAAATCAACTCCACACATTCTAAGAAGTAAGTAAACCCTTGAACCATTCTAACAATTCAAGAACAAGAGACTAATTTTCAAGGCTAAAGAATATTAAAGATTACCTTTAATCTTCAACTTTCTTTGAATTTTTCTTGAATTTTTACTTCCTTCTTTGTTGAATCATCAAAAATAATTTGGGAGCTTTTTTGGAGATGAGACTCACGGCCATGGAGAAAGGATAATGAAGAAAATAAAATTTTCCCATTTTAATTCCTCTTTGCCGACATTACAATGGTAAAATGGCCATTCTTGCCTTTTTAATTTCATTAAATTAAAAAGAAGATAAGATAAGCTTAAACTTGGACAAATCAAATTTGCACACTTAAGCTTAATAAAATCATGCCACATGTATCAATAATAATTAAACATATTTCATAACATTTATTAAATATGGATATTATTTAACTATTCAAATATTTAACAATTAAATATCTAAATAATTAATTAATATAATTATGATTATAAATGTATTTTTATTTAAAATAAATAACAAATACATATATTTATGGCATGTGTCAAAATCTCATTTGACAATTAATTAATGTGTATCTAATCAAATCATGTATCAAATATAAATACACAATAATTATTAAATGACCAAAATACATTCATACATGTGCTATCGTTTAACCATTTAAACGATCCGAATTAATACACTTAATTCGGTGAAGTATTATGAATAATCTGTATTATTCATATCACGTTGCCCAAGTGCTCAACGAGTACACTTCATATTGTAAGACTCTCTAAATTTAGGTTTATCCGTCATGAAATCCAATTTCGTGTCCATAATTCACTCACTCATGAATTATGGCAACCACAGATAATCTCGCTAAACTATGCAAGTCGAGGTCATTGCATACATATAATCCCTCCGTCACAGGCTATCCATATTATACCTGAGATATAGATAAAAATGTCAAATCCGTTCGGTATAATATAGTCGACTTTCAATTTATGATCTCTAAATAACACTCGGAACTGATTTCCGAAGTTATACCACGGCCATGGATTTACTAGATCGTAAACACGTGAGGATACATATGCCCTATACACAGGACTGGCGGATCCTATCTTGATACGCACATGATATCATGAGCATCAGTCCACACCCACTGAACAGGCAGAGGTCTGATCATGAATAGATCGGTGATGTGACTGCCATCAAAGTGTTGAGGATAACTCATATATATATGGTATCTCAAGTCGAAGGACCACTATGCTCACTCAACTCGAGAAGATTCCTATTGACGTTGGTGTATCATCTATTAGGAAATCTTCAGTGAGTCGTTCAGTGTTTATCAAATAAATACCTACATGTTTATACTAGTCTCCCGAGACTCATGGTTCTTTGGGATAAACCATCGGACCAAGTCACGATATACGACATGTACCAGGTCTCGACAGATTTTACTAACCGACCCGTGTTAGTAAATCTTGACCAGGAACTTTATTTAAGGATATACAACTTATAGTCCACTTCCGAATGCTAATTACAAACTACGTTATAACTGCGCACTACGTTGTAAATCCTAGGGTCTTTGTCTAATATACAAATATCACTAAACCAGATTTAGTTTCAATCTAATCGTAATTAGATCGAATATGTGTATAAAAGACAAGAGGTGCTACCATTAAATAAGTAATATTATGGAAAATGAAATTGCTCGTATTCATGAATCAGACATAAATACGATCCGGATTGACACTCCGAGCACCAACCCTAACAGTTATATCCTAGTCAGAGTCAAAGTAAAATTACATGTATACATTAGTATTGAATAAGTCATTGTAATGAGTTAAAAGGGTCAATTACAGAGTTGTGAATAAAAGTGTATTTGAGTATACAGTTATTAGTATTTGAGTTGCATGTTATGTTGTTGAGTTGGGCAACGGTCCCATGTATGATTTATATTTGTGTTGAGACTAGTAGAGTTGTTCAGAGTCAGAGACTCAGAGGGATAAGTCGGCCTATCCTCTGCTGGTAGCATCTCCGGGAGAGGGATGTTACATCTTGTTGGGGTTTTAGGTAATAAGTACATGTAACACAGCACAATGCCGAAAAATCAAATTTTCCGATTTATTTTATTTTTCTTGGGTAATTAAAATAAACTAATCTATTTTAATCACTCAATACTCAACAAAACATATTTTTACCCCAAAATTTATAATTTTTCAATATTACCGAAAAGCCCATAACTTTGCATTTTGATCATTTTAGTCCCTAAATTGTCATATACAATTTTGAGTGATTCCAAATCAGTACTAAAATGATTTTAAACATGTCATACATATCAAAACACAATTACAATCGAAAATCCCATATTTCCTACAAATTGTCGTGAAGCCCACCAAGTTTCAATTTTGATCAATTTGGTCCAATCTTGTTCAAAACAAGTTAAGATCAAATCCAATCAACACCAAATTAAATGTACATCATACATACATAATTATACAACACATACATGAAAAACCCCAAATTTGGAAATGGTATAAACCCTAATTTTATAAATTCATCAAATTGAACAAATTACACCAAATTATTCAATTCAACACTTTAATCTAATCTCTACAACACCAAACAAGTCTCACCACTTTGAAACAACTCAAGAATAATTCTAGGTCATCATTGAGTGGCCTAACAACTCTAGAATGGCAACCAAGTCATCTAATGGCTAAAAGAAAGCTTAATAACACTTTATAAGTACTCTTTCTTAACAAGCATGCTAGCATCTTTCATCTAAACTTCCAACATCAATATTACACACTAAACGTAGTAGAGGAAAAATTCAAACATTATATGTTAAAGCTTGTAACCCTAGAAACATATTTCTAGTTGAAAAGGAATTGAAAAAACATACTTTGATTTAAGTTTTCTTCAAATCTTCTTCTTTTTCCTTTCTTTTCCTCTCAACTTTTCTTTGTAATACTTTGTGTTATGAAGTAAATGAAAAATAATAACCTTAAATACCCAGGATTTGCCGAATTTAAGGCTAAAATGGTAATTGAATTTTGTAAATTTTTAATATAAATTAAAAGAAGACAAATTCAATTCGACTGCCATTTCATTAAAGTAAAATACATGTGCACCAATCATATTTTGCCATTTAAAAGCATAATAATGATAAAGATAAATGTATATAATTATCCTAATTATTTAATATTTAAATAATTAAGTAATTACTAAATACAAATATTTAATTACATGTATCATATTTACTTTAAATATTCCATAATACATATATTCGGAACTTATGTCAAATACTTTATTTGAAAAATAATTAATATTTATTTAATAAAATCAAGTATTTAATCTAAATACACACAAATTAGAAAACGACCGGATAACCTTTTAAGCACGTATCTTTCGTTTAATCGTTAAACGATTTATAAATAATCAATATTATTTATAAATGTTGCCATAGTACTATACGAGTATATTTCATTTGTGAGACTCTATAGATTCAGGCATATCCATCACGAAATTCAATTTCGTGTCCATAATCTACCCACCTGTAAATTATGATGACCACGTATAAACTCGCTGAATCATACAGGTCGAGGTCACTGCATATGTATAATCCCTCCATCACAGACATCTGGATTATTCCAGAGATTTAAATATAAACATCAAATCTCTATAGGTATAATCTCATCGATGATTCTATTAGCAATCTCTCAATAACACTTAGAACTCACTTCTATAGTGTACCACGGGCCCATGAATTTAACAGATTGCTAATTCTATAATAAATACCTATGCTATGTACACGGAACTGACGAATCCTTATCTTGATACACATGATGTCCTGGGGATCAGTCTACACCCAACGAACATACGGAGGTCTGATCTAAATAGATCGGTGACGTCACTACCATCAAAGTATGGAGGACACCTCATACATCCACGATGGTATCTCAGGTTGAAGGACCATTATGCTCACTCGACCCGAGAAGATTCTTATTGACGTTGGTGTATCATCTATTAAGAATCTTTGGTGAGTCGTTCAGTGTTTATCCGATATAAACACCTACATGTCTATACGAGTCTTTAAGACTAATGGTTCATTGAGAAACCATTGGAATCCAAGATTCCAATATACGACATGTACTAGTCTCAGCGGGTTTACTTAACTAACCAAGTAATGTAAACCTTAATCGGGAACTATTCAAGAATGATGTTGTTACGATACAACCCAATATCAGTTGCGACGCTTTCGTAACAGTATCATAACCAATCATTCTAAGGCAATTTACGTCTTTACCATATAATAAAAGAATTTATATTATAAAAACTGTTTATTTTATTCATAATAAAATATTTATACATGTATTTATAAGGAAATACAAGAGAAATTGGCGCTCAGAGCACCAACCATAACAAAATATCCCACTTGCTCTAGTGCCAATATCGATTGTATCTCATACACATCAACTCCACATGTTCATCAAATAACTTGGGAGGAATGGCCTTTGTAAGTGAGTCTGCTATGTTATCTTCACTCGGAACTTTGCACACGATAATGTCCCTTCGCGACACAATCTCTCGAATAATATGATACTTTCGTTCCACATGCTTCGATTTTTGATGCGCCCTCGGTTCTTTTGCTTGCGCAATGGCTTCATTATTACCACAGTATAACGGAATCAGATTCTCGATACTTTGGACAACTCCCAATTCTATGATAAAATTTCTAACCCAAACAGCTTCTTTTACAGCTTCCGAAGCCGTAATATATTCCGCCTCTGTGGTGGAATCAGCTATCGACCCTTGTTTGGAACTTTTCCAACTCACTGCACCTCCGTTAAGAGTAAATACGAATCTCGATGTAGACTTTCTATCATCATGGTCAGATTGAAAATCTGAATCCGTATACCCATTAACCTGCAGTTCATTTCCTCCATAAATCGGAAACTTATCCTTAGTACTTTTAAGATACTTTATGATATGTTTAACAGCCATCCAATGGTCATTACCTGGATTGGACTGATATCTACTAGTAGCTAAAATCAGGCCTAGTACATAACATGACATACATAATACTACCTAAACGCGAAGCATAAGGCTGATTAGACATTCTAATCTTCTCCTCTTCTGTTTGCGGATACATCTTCTTCGAAAGATGAATGCCATGCCTGAACAGTATATTTGCTGTCTTACAGTTACCAAAATTGTACCGTTCTAAGATCTTATCTATGTACATTGACTAGGAAAACCCAATAAGCTTCATTTCTCTATCTCTATAGAGCTTTATGCATAAGATAAAAGAAGTTTTTCCCAGGTCTTTCATGGAGAAATTCTTACAGAGGTAAGCTTTGGCGCCTTGCCTCATCCTGATGTCATTCCCAATGATCAGGATGTCATCAACATAGAGAACTAAGAATACTGGTTAAGATCACTTATCAACCACATTCAGAGCACATGCAACTTAAATTCTGCCACAGATATTCCAACAGTTATATATGAAGATAATGCTGCATGTATTGCACAAATTAAAAGAGGGTACATCAAGGGAGACAAAACCAAGCACATCTCACCTAAATTCTTCTATACTTATGAGCTACAACAGAGTAAACAAATTGATGTCAAGCAAATACGTTCAACTGATAACTTCGCAGACCTATTTACTAAAGCTTTACCGACATCAACATTTGAGAAGCTCGTATATAGCATTGGCCTGCGCCGACTTAGCAAATTATCTTGATGATATCTTTGAGGGGGAGCATTTCATCAGAGGAGTATTTCATCAGGGGGAGCATAATCATTGACATTAAGAAATATCCCATTGGGTTTTACTGGCAAGGTTTTAATGAGGTAATGTAATGTCAATTATTGTAAAATTAAAGTGATAGGTTCTAAGGGGGTGTGTTGTAAGTGATGGTCCCTTACACTTTATTTTTTATTCTAGCTTATCCTATATTGCTTAGGGATAATGATCTCATCCTAACCCCTCTATATAAATAGAAAGAAAATCTTGGATAATTGATTCATTCAAAAATCAATAAGAAAAGAAGTCTGCAGTTTTACAAGATACTATTTTCTTCAATTTCTCTCTTATTTTATAACAATATCTATATTATAAAGTACAATGGTGTGGGGGTGGGGGAAAGAGAGTGTAATGGATGGTTATGATTAAGAGAGGTAATGTATCCAAATGCTATCTTTATGTGGCTTAATTGACGGCTCAAATAATTTCATTATAATCTAATGGCTGATAAATAATCATTTCATTATAGAATCTCTATAAAAGTGGAAAATGAAAACTACCAAATAAATTAAAGAATAAAATCATTTATTAATGGAAAATGAAAATTACCAAATAAATTAAAAAATAAAATCATTTATTAATGAATAAAATCATTTCATTATAAACAAATTAAATAATAGAATCTTAATCTTTTTTTTTGTAAATTCTGTAACACCGTGCCATAGGTACGAGCATACACTAGTATATATATATATATATATATATATATAGAAACCTTTGATAATACCTTAAACGATTGCCAAGTTAATACAAGTTAAAATTCAAAATCCTCACATTTAGTGAATTTAAAACAAAAGAAAGAAGATATTAATATTCCCAATTTGCGACGATCCGTTTGATTCTATTTTCCGTTTTCTTAAAATCAAATTCTCAGAATCTGAGTGGGAAAAATAAAAACCCACAGGTATTTGCAACGTTAAATAATTTATTTTATAAATTGTATCCGGCCTTTGAACTTTGCAACGTTAAAATTTGCATGCATCTGCTAATTAATTTACTTAATGATTCACTTAATATTTTTACAGCCAACAGATCTCATAAAATCCACGCAATAGTGGAAATTTAAGCTGTCAAAATTTGGAAAATCATATTATAGATGGCAATTAAATTATATAGATTGAACATTCCTTATCTTCCCTTTCTCAATTTCTCATTTCTGATCGATCTTTAACTCCATTTCCTCCTATATAAACACCCCAAAATCATTCTCATTTGGATACATCATCTCTCAAATTCTTTCTCAAATTTTTTTTTTTTCAAATTTAGTCATGGCTACTGTTGCTTTTGCAATATCATTCTTCATTCTTTGTCTCTCAAGCATCTCCTTAACAGAAGCCAAAGGAGGATTTAGCCTTGAACTAATCCGCCGTGACTCACCTAAATCACCCCTTTACAATCCTGAAGAAACTCACTACCAACGCGTCACAAAGGCCTTGCAACGGTCTGTTAATCGTGTCAGCCATTTTGATCCGTCCATTGTGACACCAAACACACCCCAAGCTGACATAATCTCCAGCCTCGGCGAGTATCTCATGAATATTTCAATAGGAACCCCGCCTTTTGAGATTCTAGCAATTGCGGATACAGGAAGTGATCTTACATGGACCCAGTGCAAGCCTTGCACCGATTGTTTCAAGCAAGTAGCTCCTTTTTTCGATCCTGAAGATTCCTCGACTTACAAAGACATTTCTTGTAACTCAAGGCAATGCGCTGCTTTTGATAGAACCTCTTGCTCAACTGATGAAACCTGTCAATACTCAGCTTCTTATGGTGATAGTTCTTTCTCAAATGGTAATCTTGCTGTTGATACTATCACATTAGGTTCAACGGAAGGACGGCCTGTAGTTTTGAAAAATGTAATCTTCGGTTGTGGGCATAACGATGATGGAACCTTCAATGAAAATGCAACTGGCATAGTTGGCCTTGGTGGCAGCTCTGTTTCTCTGACAAGCCAATTGGGTTCTTCAATAGGTGGCAAATTCTCATACTGTTTGGTTCCATTTGGTTCGCCCGAAAGCTATAGTAAAATCAATTTTGGAAGCAATGGGGTTGTTTCAGGATCTGGGGTTGTTACAACTCCTTTGGTCGCCAAAAATCCTGACACGTTTTACTATCTTACACTTGAAGCAATCAGTGTAGGCAGTAAGAAAATTCCTTTTTCTGATTCTTCTTCTGGAGGAGCTTCAGAGGGCAACATCATCATTGATTCTGGCACTACATTGACATTTTTGCCACCAGATTTTATCTCAAAAATAAATTCAGCAGTGTCTGCTTCGATCAAAGATGATCCCATTAGTGATCCTCAAGGGTTCCTCGATCTTTGCTACCCTTTTACCTCTGATTTCAATCCACCACAGATCACAGTACATTTCAGTGGCGGAGATTTGGAGTTGAATCCTGTGAACACTTTTATCAGGACCAGTGAAACGACAGTGTGCTTCGGTTTTAAAGGAATGGACGGTCTTTCAATTTATGGGAACATTGCTCAGGTGAACTTCTTGGTGGGTTATGATTCAGTGGAAAAGACGGTGTCTTTCAAACCAACTGATTGTACCAAGTAGTAATTTCTTGGAAGTGCCTTTAGATTTTATGTGTTTGTATCCTAATCCTAATGTTATTTCTGCGTTACAGTTGTATGTGTTCTTATGTTTCATTTACGTTTCAATGTACTTATTTCTCTCTGTTTACAGAATAACATGGCGCAAAGAATTCTCTCTTTTTCAGATCTATTATCATTTTACAAAGACATCTTGTGGGATTTAATCATTTAAAAAAATTAACATGAGACATAAATGGTGTCTTGTCTTGGTAACGCGTTGAAGTTTGAGAATATGCAGGCTATAAAGATATGAGCATAATAGATAATCAAATCTATCTTTTTCTATGGCGATATTTAGGCACTACAAAATCATATGAATCAAGAACAGAAATCGGAAACGGAAGTAGGCAAACTTGCTCATTCTCTATAACTTTCACACCAATAACTTGTTCCAATACACAGAGCCTCTCAGCAAGCCAACCCAATGCAAGATCTGCAAGTCCAATCCTCTCTCCGCCGAAAAATTTATTTCCCTTGAACTCTTCCTCTAGAAATTTTAAATTCACTAAAGCTGGAGCAAAACCTTACTCTTGTTCTTTCCCTTCTTTGATGATTACACTCCATATTGATGGAGAAACCTTTAATTTTTAAAAAAAAAATGAAAATTTCAGAAAACAAAATTCAGTATTATCATTGGATGGATTTTTATTTTGAAAGAAAATATATTCTTTACCTTATCATCGCTGAATTTGGCCAAATAGCGAGCCCTGGCTCGCTCATTAGGATCTTCAGGAAGCAAAGGGTATCGCTTCCATGTGTCATCAACATATTCAAGAATTACTAGAGATTCTGAGATTGGTTTCCCGTTGTGTAAAAGTACAGGAACCTTTTTGTAAACAGGATTATATTGAAGAAGCAATGGGCTTTTGTTGGAGAGATCTTCTATGGAATCAACTTGCTATCTTTACTTTGGGGGAAAATATCAAAATCATCTTATGGATGAAATTTGGCCAAATCCACTAATATTTTAAAATTAAACAAAACACAGTTATAAATATTTTGATTTTTATTTTAAAACATGAAATATGGATGATAATTGAGACATTTCATCTCAAACATGTCTCGTTATATCTCATCTCAATTATGATTCAAAATAATAAATGAAAAAATCATTTCAAATCATAATTGATTTTTTGAATCAATATTATTTTTCATCATGAATTCCAATCAAGATTATAAATTTTTAACCTAAAAATAATTTCATTTAATTTTAAGACATGAGAGTTTCACTTCATTCCACTAAAGTTTGGGGGATTTTCCCATATTTTTCATTTATCTTCCTAAAAATTATTTAAAAAAAAAAATCATGAGTGTGAAAAAAATCCTTGTGTGTTATATATAAGTGGTTGCAGCATCACCAACAAATTATTGCTTGAATTTCCAGTATTTTCTTTCTTGTATCAATTTAAACTGGATATGATGCAAGAAATGACGTGTGTTCAGTTCTTCCCAGAATGTACAATTTGGATAACAGTCTTAGGCACGAATCTTCCAGATAAAGATTTGTTTATTGGTTTTAATGTTTATCATCAAGCCAAATAACTCCAGATCTTTTCAGATGGTATTCGCTACAAGCGTTCAATCAGAAATTTCACTACCATCCTTAAGCTGTTTGTTCTCTCAGAAGCACCATCAGATTATTCAGTCATTTCCAACAGGCTTTTCAATTCCTGTTGTGATTCACATCACAGTTCAATCATCCAGCACCGCTATGGAAGAATCAGAATTTCTTTGTTAAGTTACCATTCAAACTTAATGAAGACATCAACCCCACTAAAGCTACACATCCGGGGATGACACCTTCTGATCTTGCACTTGCACAACAAGAGTGCAGTGAGCTGTTGAAACAAGGCTTAATTGAGCTTACCAAGTCTAGTTGGGCGTGTCAAGCATTTTCTATGGAAAGGAGATTTGAGATATTTCGAGGAAAGAAGCGCTTAGTCATTTATTTCAAGCCATTGAACAATTTCCTCCAAGATGATAAGTTCCATCTTCCTAAAATCAACTCTCTTTTTGTCCACCTTGTTGATGCCTATATATTCTCAAAGTTTGACTTGAAAGCCAGTTTTTGGCAACTTGGTATTGATCCAATGGATCGGTACAAGACAACATTTTACATTCCTAACGCCATTAGTAATGGACTGTTATGCCTTTTGGACTGAAAGTCACCCCATCTATTTTTCAAAAGGCCATGACCCGTATATTTGAACTCATCCTGCACAGTGCTCTAATATACATCAATGATATTCTATTGTTCTCTAAAGACCTAAAATCCCATTATTGTTTACTTGAACAATTTGAATCTATAGTCCAAGCTCATGGTATTATGCTCACGGAAAAGAAAAGTCATATTGGCCAGTCCAATATTGATTTCCTTGGGATGCATTTCTATGATGGAAAGTATCAGCCTGGTCCACACATTGCACATGAACTTCTTTGGTTTCCTGATGACCACTTGACTAGAAAGTAGATACAGTAGTTTCTTGGGATTGTCAATTATCTCAAGTTATTTCTGCCATACGTGTCTAAAGATACAAGCCAGTTGTCCAGCATGTTTAAGAAAAAGGCCTCACCTTGGGGACCTACACAGACAACAGCTGTAAAAAACCTGAAGCAAATAACACATAATCTTCAACCTTTCCAACATGTGACTCATATTTCTGATTTGCGTCATATCACTATAACAGACATCATCCTCGCCATACAAGCATAGACACTGTGGAGTTTTCTTCTCTATGAAGAATTCCTAATTCTCGGTTACTATAAAAGGATGCAAAAATCTCCCTTTAATTACAACACCATGGCTTGCATTCCTTTAACTTCCAATCCTGAGAGTGTCAAGGCAAAAGCTCATCAAAAGCTTTACCGATGGCCATTTCCAAATCGAGCCAATGTTGATCTAAGATATGTTAATAGTTTATGGACTGACATCAATGATTGCCTTGAAGAAAGTCCTTCTGCCTTTCTACCAAAATAAATTACAGACAACATTATCCACAGAATTCCATCCAGTTTTAGGAAATGATGTTCTATTCTAAAAAGCATCTGGGATGGAAAATTAGATGGCATGTTCAAATATCACATTGGTTCATCATACATTCATTGTGGTTATGAGACGTATCACTCTACCGTTTTCATCAACAGCCACGAGTTCTTTAAAACTTGTAAATGGAGCCTTGGAGATTTATTTGAAAATGGCTTCCTTAATGGATTCATCCTTGGAAAGAATCCTCTTCAACCAACTAATATTGCCAATGAAGGTATTAGTGAAACTAGTCTATGTGATCTTCCACCCAACATCATAAATATTTTATACAGATGGTGCAAACGACATGATAGTATCACAGTTTGGATTCAGACAACCTCTTTAGAATGTACATATGATTATTCTGAAACATTTTATCCTATACATTTGGTCCGAGTAATGCGAACTTATCAACTTACTGAATGATGGTTAATTCATTGGTCTTCTAGACCCAAACTCCGTTCCTACTTTAGGTATGATGATATTTACCCTGAAGAACTAACTTACAGTCACAGTTGCACTATCAGAGCTTTATCTGCAGACTATATGAGAATGAGTCCTGAGAGCAATATTGTAGATAGTTATTGGTGACTCTTTATCACTATTGAAGAGTCTCTCGTTGCATCATTCAAGGATACAACAAAGTTAAGTTCCTACACAGTCTTCAGTCACAAATTATCCAAATTATCCAGGGAGATATCAATATGTCTCCTCGTGCTAAAGACTAATGGGATTGGACTTAGGGTATGTTTGATATACAATTTTTTAGAAAATGAATAAGAGTAAGTAGTGGAATAGTCATTTTCTTGTTTGTTTTATATTTTTTAAAGGTGAATAACCATAATCATTCTCCCTTCATTCACTCTAAATTCTCCACAATTCATTATCCATTGAAACATCGAATGGTCAAACTCTCATATGATATGCAGAATCATCTCCAAATATATAAAGTCAAATTTACCTTTAATGAAAATGAAGATAAATCATTAGATGAAATAAATATTAACCACTGGATTAAAATCTGGACCTATTTATTTACCTTCCACCCTTTTACTTCACTTTAAAAATCCATAAGTAGCATACTAATAAATTTCCTCTTGAGTACTCTTTCAATTCTTATACATCTAAGGTAATATTTTATATCAATAATAAATCTATAGATTTTCATCCGGGGTTATTAATAATATTGTATGTAATATTTTTATATAAAATTCAAACTCATGATCTATTACTAATTTAAACCAAAAAAGATAATTTATATTCTTCACTCAACCTCATTCTTCGCTCATGCTCAGTGCCAAACTCGCCTCATTCCCACCTCAAAAATGGGAACCAAGCACAATCTTAGTGTTATTATATTAATATCATAATCTTATTTTAACATAAATATATGATTAAGATTCAATATATATATGCTCTGTCACATCACCCTCACACAATCCCTTCACTCTTTTTAATTCATGGAAATTCTCACTCATTTCAAGCCATATATGTCATCTCTCATACATGTGAAGATGTCCAATATAATTTATTATTAATGATGATACATGGTAAAAATTAAATTATTTCTAATTTTTTATAATTTAATGATCACTAATAATAATATTGTGATTTAGTTGACAACTTCAATCAAGAATTTTAAAAGCATTACAGATTTATTATTGATGATCACTTTTCCCATTTTTCATTTTTAATATTTTATTGAATATAGTGGAAGTTATGAGTAAAAAATTATATTAAGTTAACTATAAAAGTGATCATAATCTAGCTAAATCCATGTTTGCACTAAAGTTTTGTTTTCCATCAATAAAAAATTATAAAATGGAATAGGTTAAAAGACACCCTTTTAACATAGATAATGCTAAAAATTATAAAATTATAAATTACAACTACCTTATTGCTAATCATGTAATAAAATATATTAAACATAGAGAATGATAAACAATCCACATAAAATGTCACAAATCAATCATGAAAAATATTCAATTAACGAAATCATATTCAGTTCCATTGCAATACTATTTATGATGAAGATTAAAAAAATTATCATGATATTTAACATAATAAATTCAATCTTTAAAATCTCCAATATTATCCTCTTGTTCTTAGTTTTTCATGAATTGTTGATGTGTTTTGATCTCAAAAAGCTTATATTCCTCCCAAAAATCATCTATAAAGTAACTCAAGACGTTCCGCTTATATAAACATCATAAAAATGAAGTTTCCACTTAGTTTAGGACTCTATCGCTTGTGACACTGTAGGTACTTCAATGTCCTACTTGATTTTGATCAAGAAAGATTCCGATTCAATCTTTGAAGTAAACTATAAAGTTGTAGATATTTGAGTCTTATTTTCAATGAAACTTCAATAACCTCAATTGGACATCGTATGAGAAAGTTATGATCAAAATACTGAAAGTTGTACAAATTAGGATGTCACTGGCCTAAATTGGGAATTTCGGATTTTCATTTTTTTATGCTCAATTCTTCATATAATGCATTATAAATAATAAAATAATGAATATTAGTGCATTTAACATGTTCAAGAACATCAAAATGAGGAAAATTAAAAGTAAATATACTTAAAAAGCATATATTATGGCCAATCATTAGTTGGCGGTGGCGATAACACAAATGATATGTATATGTTTTATTTATCGAATGCTTTCTTAGTATTTCATGATGGTACATTTTTCAGTATTTATCAAATGCTTTCTTAGTACCACTAACCTATACTCAGACAAGATTATGGTGTTTTAAACAAAAATACTCCACTCCACATCCACCATTTTTTATAATGTTAGTGCGTCAATGGTAAAGTTAGGGTAAAGTTTCTTTTTGATGGTATAAATGAAATTGCTTACAAGTACACAAATAATAATCTCTAAATACCCAAGAGGAGATGAATTGGGTATTGGTAAAATATTGCGAAAATAAAAAATCTTTATAATTTTAAACTACTTAGATGGTAACTTTTACCGATTAAGCTTAAAATTCAATTTCTACAATTGATATACCCAATAATTAATTTGCAAATGCAAGTTTCTAAAAAATATATAAATACAAAGTAAAACTTGGATAAATAAAAGGAGTAAGGGTCAGAGAAATTGGCACTGGATTTATAGCAGTTTGGCTGACAATGCCTATGTTCACTCCTCCAAGTCGAACTTTAAGATTTTCATTATCAAAATTGATTCCACACTTTACACCGTGAGTTTTCTATGGCTCACTCACAAGCAAGAGTTCTGCCTCCTATATTCACTCCAAACCTTTACAAAAAAAAAAAAAAAATTTGTCACATAGGTTCACTTTTTAACCTTTTTATAACCAAAACACCATTTTGAGTATATCCACTTAACAAAAGATTTCCACAACCTTAAGTGTTCAAGATATAAAAATTTATAACGCAACTTGGGTACTCACAATAGACAAAGAAGATTGAAGGTATGAGTTTCTAACCCAAGTATTTCAAGCTCACTAAATATATATGAAGATGTAGTGTGTGAGTTTTGATTATGAAGAAACTAAATTAATAAGAAGATTTATTTCTCTCTCAGTTTTTGCCTTGAAAGAAATGTTAGAAGGTGTAAAAAACTTTGAAAAAATGAAATTGGAGCTCAATATATAGTGAAGGTGAAAAACTACCCGAACTCTCTGTCTTGAGACGGGTCTGCTTGTCTACAAGGGCCGATATGCCGATCCTGTAATTTAAACAGCTATATGACCGTTGAAGATATATTAAAGCGCACCAACCGGATTACTTCATGCAAAGTCTTCCAAATACTAGTCCAATTATTCCAAGATCTTCAAGACTCATTACAACTCAATTGAACTTATTTTGAAGTTGCCAACACACGTGGAACCCACAACTTCCATTTGGGCTGTTGGCTTTGGCTTCAAAAGATTCCATCAACAAAAAATTCAGATCAAGGATTTTAGAAGTTCAATCGGGGGGTCTGCCAGTGTAAGTTTGGTATTCAGTAACTGCATATAAAATACTTAAGGGAGATAACTTGGGAATCTTAGGTGACATAGCAAGAAGATTCCATCAACGAATAAGATATCTTATCCTGGGTTAGTATAAGTCAACGCTTAGACTGATTGAAAGGGAAAGATATACACAGTCGCTTTAGGTATGATTTTTGAACTATTGCTTCATGTTAACAGTATTAACTTGCAATAAAGCTTGATTAATTTATTAAGTTGTAAACTCCATTAGATATGTTTAACTTTTGTACTCTTCATGCATGTGTTAATCACTTCTTAGTTATTGGCAATCATTTCTTATACTCTGTTTCTAATAGGGTGGGAAATTCCTAGTCGATGAGCGTGGTGAAATCAAGTTAGGAGATTTTGGTGTTTCTGCTTAACTTTTTGGTCCGATAATAGACAATGAAATAATTCACATGCCCTTTCCACTAATACCACCGCCATTCGTCAAAAGGTGGTGCAACAACCACCTCCACCATTGTCAAAATTTTTGGTGTAACCACCAATTACTATATGAATTTTGTTGACATTTGAGCCATTTTTTTGGCTATAAATTGAGCTCTTATTTGAGAGCTCAAACATCTCCAACAAGAAGCTTCAAGTAAAAGAATTTAAAGTGTAAGTTCCAAGTAAGAGATTTTAGATAGTGTAGCTAGTGAATGAGGTTTTTTTATACAAGTTTTGTAATACTTGTAAATTATATTCAAATAATAATAGATAGTATTTATTTTTCCTTACAAAACACTCTTCAGTGATCAGAGAATAACAACAAGTGGTATCAGAAGGTTTGGTTACATGTTGGGTCGAAAAGTGAAGAACAAAACTCAGTTCGGAAAATTTGGGTTCTAGAAAAGTTCTCAAAAATCAATTTTGAAAATACCGTTAGCTTTTTCACGTCGAGACGAGTACGGTGGTGTTTTTCCACAATCAAATATAGATCGGACGACGACGCACGCGCTGGGCAGAAGAGCATGTATGAGTTTCAGTGGAAGCAAGCGCCGCACGCATATGAAGGTTGAAGACATAGACGTGCCTGCCACATCAGCGCATGGTCAGTGCCATATCAGCACACAATCAGTAGCCACATCAGCAAAGAGTCTGACACGTCAATTGCCACGTCATCAACACGTAGCCACCACGTCATCGACTCGTGGCTGCCACATCAGCAATGTCGGTCCCATTTCTGCCACATCATCAGCCACATGTTTGCCACGTCAGCATCCTTGGTAAATTTCATTGAGCTCCCTAAAGTCTCCGAAATTTATAATTTGACTCTATAAGTTTTAAATCTGCCCATATATCAGATTTGAACCGACGAAGAGTCAAATCTACTATTTTCGACCATTCCGGACGCAACAGTGACCTCCAATTTGTACGAATCAGTACCCATTTTGTCATATTTTCATTTTAAACTTAAAATGAAAATGAAAGATTTATTTTTTGTTGCAATGATCAAACTGACAGCAACCAATTACTCACTCTGGAGGCCTCAAATGATAGATTATCTACACTGTAAAGATCTGTTCGATATGATCGAGGAGAAGAGAGTGAGACTAAATTTTATCAAAGAGATTGAATATAATAAACTCAACAACAGAACTCTAGATCAGATTAGGCAGTGGATTAACTATAGTGTCTTCCACCACGTAGCATATGATACATATGCTTATGAGATGTGGTTGAAGTTGAAAGGCATTTACCGGTCTAAGACTGCTCGTAATAAAGCCTTATTAATGAGGCTTTTGGTGAGTTTGAAACTACGGAGTGAAACTTCCATTGTATAACACATCAATGAGTTCAAACCCTCTTACTATTTAGTTCTTTTCCTGATAGCTGGGGTTACATTGGTGGTTACTCTCAGCTATTCGACTATACGAGAAAAACTTACCATGCCTATGGTAAAAGATGCGATGACGAATGAAAAGTCTAGGAGAAAAGAAATTAGCGCAGAACAGTCAGAAGCATTCATCATAGAAACTCGAGGAAGACATCGAGGAAGAGAAAGAGAGAGAGACAGAAGCACAACCAGAGGTAGATCCTCAAATGGAAGGATGCCTAACTATAAGTGCTTTCATTGTGGCATAGAAGGCCACTTAAAGAAGAGTTGTCGAAAACTGCAATGAGAGCAAAGCCAAGGAAATTTCCAGCCAAAGAATAACGAAGTAGAGATAGTAGTAGTTGTCCAAGGATATGTAGCCATATACTTTATGCAGGAAGAGACATGTCTTCACACCGCAACCTAAGATGCTGAGTTGGTGGATGATACTACACCATCCTACCACGTCACTCCTCACAGAGATTTCTTCAAAACATTCAAAGCATGAGACTTTTGTTCAGTGAAGATGTGAAATATCAGTTTCTCTAGGATAATAGGATTGAGTGATATTCAATTGCAAATAAATGTTGGGTGTACATGAACTTTGAAGGATGTCCTACATGTTCCAGAACTTTGGCTGAATGTACTCCCGGGGATAGCCCTTGAAAAATAGGGCTATGACAGACACTTAAGAGATGGAACATGGCGAATGCTAGAAGGTCCCATGGTTGTTTCCTGAAGACATGTTTGCTTCACACTATCCAAGACTCATGTGAAGATTTGTACAGACAACCTCAATGTAGCTAAAAAATAGGCTTCTCAAAATCTTTGGAACCAGAGACTTGGTCAAATGAGTGAGAGATGATTGTCTACCTTGACCAAGAATGAGTTTACCAGAGATGTTGAATTAGGTCCTTACAACCACTGTTTGTTTAATAAGCAACACATAGTATTGTTTAATTTTCTCTTCAAATAGAAGATCAGAGTTGCTCAGTCTGGTGCACTCTGATGTATGTTGTCCTTTGGAGGTTGTTCACTGGGTGATAACAAGTATTTCCCAACTTTCATTGATGATGTTTCTCGAAAAGTGTGGGTGTTTTCATCAAGATAAGGGATCAGGTCTTGGAACATTTCAAACATTTCCACCCCATAATAGAGCGTGAAACAAGAAAGAAGCTAAAGTGCCTCCGTACAGACGATGGAGGTGAGTACAGTTCCAGGGAATTGATGCCTACTGTATGAGATATGGCATTCGACATGAGAGAAATATTTCACGCACCCCATAGAATAATAGTGTAGCTAAAAGAATGAACCAAACCATTATAGAGAATGTCAAAAGCATGACCAGCATGGCTAAATTTCCAAAACCATTCTAAGGAAAAGTTGTTCATGCCGCTTGCTACTTGATCAACAAGTGGTCTGATAAGAATCTCTCATACTCTCAACTAAGAGTATTCGGCTGTTTAGTCGTTGTACATGTATCCAATGAGCTCAGGCAAAAGCTCGATGAATGGACTACTCCATGTATATTCCTGGACTATGGAGATGAAGAATTTGGATACATACTATGGGATCCGAAAGAAAAGATGGTCATCAAAAGCCAGAATGTAATGTTTCTTGAAGACCAAACAATTGAAGACATTGAAAAGCACAAGATGTCTTCCAATTTCAATGCTGAAAGAAATCCAGACCTTGCACCTGCATAATTGGCCTTAGATAGGGTGCATGATATTTCAGAAGTAGAACTAGAGGAGGCAGAAGAGAACGTTGAGCAAGGGGAGCCGCAACCCGCTCCACTAGAAGCTACATGATCATCCACAGATTTGGATGATGACATACTTCTTGAAACTAGTGGACCTCAAATAAGATGATCTGAGCGAGGTAGGATTCCATTAACCAGATATCTAGCATCCGAATATATTTTGCTTACTGATAAGGGGGAGCCAGAGAGTTACACTGATGAATAAATGGGTGAAGAAAATGACAGCAGAAGAGTACTATACTGAGACACAGTGACGTGTGTTATGCAGAGACACAACCAAATTATCAACAAAGATGGTCACTTGGGATAAGCTAGAGTTGTGCAGAGAGATAGCCGGGATAGCTGTCAGATGAAAACCGTTTCAAATGCAACTAGAGGGGAAGAATTAAAAAAATCCAACTGCCCTCTCCATTAATTCCACGACCATTTGTCAAAAAGTGGTGCAACAACCATCTTCACGGTTGTCAATGTTTTTTGTGTAACTACCAACTACTTCATTAATTTTGTTGTCATTGGATTCATTACTTTGGCTATAAATTGAGCTCTCATTTGATAGTTTAAACATCCTTAACAAGAAGCTCCAAGTAAGAGAACTTAGAATGTAAGCTCCAAGTAAGAGAGATTAGAGAGTTTAGTTAGTGAGTGAGGTTTTTTTGTACAAGTTTTGTAGTACTTTTAAATTCTATTCAAGTAGTAATATAGAGTATTTATTTGTCCTCATAAAACACTCTTTAATAATCAGAGAATCACAACAGACAAGGCATGGGGAATACAGTTGTGGGAACACCTTGCTGGCAAGATCTTGCAATCAAGTGCTCAAACTGTTTCTTTAGACCTTAGTTATTGATCTTCAGTTTTGGTGAGTTGCTAAAGGCCTTTTTGTTATGATTCATATGACTATTAATTGTGACTTGATGGTGTTATTTTGTTTCTATGGAAGCCTTAATCTCTGCTATGTATATGTACCAGATCTTTGATTGGTGGAAAAAAGTAGATTATTTGAAATTCCATTTACCTCATAATGAATGAGATGCACCAATTGCTCATAATGGAAGTAAGGTTATGTTATTGAGTGTTTGTAATACTTTCTTCATATAGGAGGCATAACCTATTTCTTATGGCAAATGCATCAATACATTTACTATTTCCAATTCTATGATACATATCTTGGTTGAAGTTTCCATAATCCAATAAGTAGGCAACATAACATCATTGAACTAAAGGCAATGTCTTAAGAAGAGTGGATTGAGGAGGAAAATGGATAGCTCTAATGAGAGTATGAGACACATAATAGAGGTATTTTAAATTACTTTGCTCTTCATTGCTCAGGACATATGACTATTAATTTTCAGTGGCTTAATCTGATGGAACCATCTTCCTAATTCAGCCAAAAATAATCTGAAATGTTATAACTGTTAGTTGCATATATGTTATGTTTCTTAATCTTTTAGGCATTTTCTGGTTTGGGTGGAAATACTTGGTGGTTTGACTGCTTTCTTGCATAGAAACATAGACCAATCGCGTATTAATATATATACAAATCAGTGTTATCCAAATTAATTTGGGCATCATTAGAGGTGGGAATCGGATTGGATCAGGTCAGATCTGATACGAAATTTCGATCCAAGCCGATCCGATTGATTTAAATTAAAAAATAGAAAAATTATAATGTGTGAATTCGAGTTCGAATCGAGGACCTCTACTGTGTGATACAAATTGAAATTAACTACAAGCAGACACAAACAACACAAACTATATCCAAGAGAGAGTGAATTGGGTATTGAATAAATATTGCAGAATTAAATTCTTTTCGATTTTACGCTACTTAGTTAGTAGTTTTACCATTTAGATTTATTAATCAATTTCTCTAATTAATGAATTCAACAATTATTTTTCAAAAGAAAATTTCTAAACAATATGCATATATAAAATAAAACTTGCAATAATTAAAATGAGTAAAGCTTAGAAAAATTGACACTGTAGTTTATAGTGGTTCGACCAATTCTTTGCATATGTCCACTCCCTCAAGCCACGCTTGAAGGTTTTGTTAGGGTCAAAACAGGGAGGCGCAACAGAAGAAGCAATGTTCGGGCGAAATCGTAGTTTAAAATTTTTAAATTTACGAATAAATTATTCAATATCCAATATTGATAAGTCATTTATATTTCACCTAAAAATATTTATTCGATATCATATAACGACATAAATAATATAGAAACATCGCAAAACTTTTTCGAAAATATTTTTCCGCAAAATAGCATAAAACTCGTTTCCGACCGAACCGACCTACCAATGCTCATGGGGACTGCCCAGGTCAGCCCCAAAAATATTTAGACAGTTCGTGGGCTGTCCGAACAGTGCCCAGTTCACGGTTTGGGCAGCCGTTACCCCGTAACGCCATTTTTCCCCGTTTTCGCATATTTTCCCTTCGAAACGATTTCTGATAAATATTTTCTTTGAGAAATTAAAATAAACCAATTTATTCTAATTACTCAATAAATAAAAACTGTATTTTTATCCGAAAAATCAGATTTATCATTAATTACAGAATTACCCCAAAGTTTTGTAAATTAGATATTTTGGTCTTTAAAATGTCAAATACATATTTAATTGATTCCAAATCAATCCCAAAATAATTTATACATGTCAAATACATGAAATTACAAATTACTACAAAATCCAAAAACTTTTTCCAAATTGCCGAAACTGCCCAGATTTTTCCATTAATTGCAATTTGGCCCAATTTATTCAAAACACATCAAGATCAAGTCCAATTAACCCCAAATTTAATATACATCAAATAAAATCATATATATGAAAAGCCCCAAAATTGGAATGGGTTAAGAACTCTAATTTCATAAATTACTCCAGTTTCACAATTTACATTTAATTGACAAAATTCAATATTTTAATCATCCAATTACCACACCAATAAAGTCTCAGCATCATGAAATTAATTAAGAACAATTATAGGTTAATTATGAATGGATATTCAACTCTAAAATGACAACTTTAATTTGTAATTAATTTATTAAGCTTAATTACACTAATAAGCTTATAAATTAAGCATACATGTTTAACACCTTCAACCAAGCTTCCAACAAATTTAATTACAAACTAAAAGAGTAGAGACATCATCTTAACTACACAATTTGAAGTTAAGAATAATAGAAACAATTTCTATACAGAAGAAAGTGTTAAATTACTTACAAAATTCCAAATTTTGGCTTTGTTTTTCCTTTTTTTCTTCACCTTCGCTCTCAACTCAATTTGTAAAATTATGTTAAACTTGTCTAAGTATGAAAAAATGAAAACAAAATAATTTTGTTAACCAAAATTCACTATGGTCGAATTTTCAAAGAAAATAAAATAACAATTATTTAATTTTTTGTTTGATTTTAATTGGAACGAGTTTTTCTTTAATAAAGTAACAATAATCTTTAATAAAGCAAACCAAAAACGTATTCCAATAATATCAAGCCATATAAAAGTAAAATCATTACAAAAGATATTTATTTTATTAATTAATTTAATTATTTAACAATTAAATAATTAAATAATTAAATACAAATATCTTAAATATATGTATTATATTTACATTAAATATCTCAGATACATATATTAATCATATATGCCAAATATCATAATTTGATATTTTATTAATGTGTATTTAATAAAATCAAGTATTAAATACAAATACACATTAATTCGAAAATGACTGTTAGGTCCCGAATGCATGTATTTCTTGTTAAACTGTTAAATAAGTTATAAATAATCAGTATTATTCATAACAGTTGCCCTAGTGCTCTACGAGTATATTTCATTAGTGAGACTCTCTAGATTCGGGCATATCCGTCACGAAATCCAATTTCGTGTCCATAATTCACCCACCCGTAAATTATGACGACCACAGATAAACTAGCTGAATCATACAGGTCGAGGTCACTGCATACGTATAATCCCTCCGTCACAGATATCCGTATTATCCCAGAGATGTAGATATAAACATCAAATCTCTATAGGAATAATCTCATTGACGTATCTATTAGCAATCTCTAAATAACATTCAGAACTCACTTCCGATGTATAATATTGCCATAGATTTAACAGATTGCTAATCAATTATGGACTACCTATGCTCTGTACACAGAACTGACGAATCATTTCTTGATACTCATAGGATATCACGAGCATGAGTCCACACCCAACGAACATGCGGAGGTATGATCTAAATAGATCGGTGATGTGACTGCCATCTAAGTATGGAGGATAACTCATATATCCACAGTGGTATCTCAAGTCAATGAATCATTATGATACTCAACCCGAGAAGATTCCTATTGACGTTGGTGTACCATATATTTGGAAATCTTCGGTAAGTCATTTAGCGTTTATCAAATAAACACCTACACATCTATACGAGTCTCCCAAGACTCATGGTTCATTGGGATAAACCATCGGACCAAGTCCGATATACGACATGTACTGGTCTCAGCAGATTTTACTAACTGACCCGTGTCTCAAAATCATGATCAGGAACTTAATTTGAGGATATACAACTTATAACAACACTTCCTAATGTCAATTACAAGCTATGTTGTAACTGCGCACTACGTTGTAAATCCTGGAGTCTTTGTCTAATATATTTACATATCACTAAACCAGATTTAGTTTCAATCTAATCAATCTAATAGAAATTAGATCGAATACGTATATAAAATACAAGAGGTGCTACTATTTAAATTAGTAATATTATGGAAAAAGGTATTGCTCGTATTCATGAATCAGACATAAATACGATCCGGATTGGCACTCAGAGCACCAACCGTAACAATTTCTCTCACTTTCTCTAGTTCCATTCCATGGTATCATATTTTGGGACACAGGAACTGGGCGACGCATGCTGTCCCGGGCTCGCGGCCCAGTCGGGAGTACGGAGTAGCCACGGGGACTAAACCGGAGAATAATGGAGTCGCCACCCGGTGTGAA
This sequence comes from Zanthoxylum bungeanum, assembly GCA_019454045.1. Classification (NCBI taxonomy): domain Eukaryota; kingdom Viridiplantae; phylum Streptophyta; class Magnoliopsida; order Sapindales; family Rutaceae; genus Zanthoxylum; species Zanthoxylum bungeanum. The sequence goes on along the minus strand of SKCR01019526.1, from coordinate 37,505 downwards.
CCGGGAAAATGAGATTTAAGGCCGCACTCACCCCTCGCAAGGGAAGACCTCAAACCGTTGGGTTCGGAATGGTCCCTTACTTATGCCACTTGTAATGAAAGGATTTATGTAATAATTTAATCAGGCTTAAGTAACACTTATTTCCAAGAGTATCATACTTCTAAGTTCACATGTCCAAAATAAAACTTACACCTAAATTTACATATATTTCACATCTAAGATTGCATGCTTGAAAGTACATCAAAGTAACGACGAACATACAACTTCATTGGCATATTATATTCAAGAAAAACACAAGCACCCATACTAACCACACAAGCACACGTGTGAGCACCTTCCCAAGTGGTACGTGGAATTGTATCCCAAGTACAGACCGTACTACTGTCCATTCGGAATCGGCTACGGAATTTATGTCTGGGTTTCCATCCGATATACCACAAGAAATAATACTCAAATGTTATCATGACATAGGTATATGAATTGTAATATGTTAAACACATTGTACTCATACATATGGGAAATACATATGAATGATACCAACACAATCTTGCGTAATACAGAGGGGCAATCAGGTTCATCATACGTAGGGATAGCTACTAGGAAAACTATGCATGAAATCTGATGAAAATGGACTCAGTCCAGTGGGAGCACGTTCGTATAGCGTTCGAGAACGCGTTCGAACGGAACCAGACCTGATGCATGATAAGACTAAGAAAGTGCGTGTGCGTTCGCGTAGCGTTTGAGAACGAGTTCGAACGGTAAACAAAATGTTCGCGTTCGTATAGCGTTCGAGAACGAGTTCGAACGGAACCAGACCTGATGCGTGAAAAGACTAAAAAAGTGTGTGCGCGTTCGCGTAGCGTTTGAGAACGCGTTCGAACAGTAAACAGAAGGTTCGCGTTCGTATAGCGTTCGAGAACGAGTTCGAACGGAACCAGACCTGATGCGTGAAAAGACTAAGAAAGTGCGTGCGCGTTCACGTAGCATTCGAGAACGCGTTCGAACAGTAAACAGAAGGTTCGCGTTCGTGTAGCGGTTGAGAATGCGTTCGAACGGAACCTGGCCTGATGCATGCAACACAAAGAATAAAGACAATAATGTCAAGCTCAGTATGTCCGATTGAACATATCTTGCATTCAACCGAACACACAACAACCGGCGCGGCAAAGCATCGTGATAAGGGCTTTAACCCCTCCCCATAGGGGATCTTTCATTGCACTTACTAAGCCCATGCGCTCGATTGAATCATGCATACATAAGCAAAATGCTGAATTCAAGTGACGAAAAATAAATAAACCAAAGCAACACAAAACAAAAGATGGTGCCGTTTACTCAAGCGGTACGTGGAGTTGTATCCCGAGTACAGATCATACTACTGTCCATTCGGAATCGGCTATGAAATTTATGTCCGGGTTTCCATCCGATATATCGCGAGAGTTGACACATCTCTCATTTCATTCAAGCCACAACATGCATCCACAAACGACTCTCATGCGAATAGAATTCAATAAACAATAAAAAAAGGAATATAAACTAATGAGAAAAGTGCCCTCAGGTCTAACCTTTTAAATCACCTCTCGGATGTACGGTACACGATCGTCGGAAGGGTGGATGCTCCGCAACTCTTCCAGTTCACTGGTTCACTGCTCTCGTTCGTTGTCTTACTGTTTTGAGTCATCGTTCTCCGTCTTTTACTGCTGCTTTTTACTCCGATTCGCTGCCATTTTGCTACTGTATTGCTGCTGTATTTTAGTTACTGTTTTTTTGGATGTTTTGGCTACTGTTTTGGATGTGATTTTTGGTGGTGTTATGGTGTGGTTTGGGGGCTGTTTTGTGTGTGTTTTAGGGCTGCTGTATGGGCTGTTTTTCGGTGATACAAGGTTGATGAATGGAGGTCTGGTTTTCGGTGATTAGGAAAGGGGATCAAGAGAATTTTTGTGTCATTTCTTGAGTATGCGTGAACTTCTAGGGTTTCTGTGTGTGTTGTGATTTTCGTGTGAGTTGTGTGTATATTATGTGTATGAGCTAGGGGAATCATGTCTTTGTTAGGGGTTGTTTATATAGAGAATGGCTAGGGCTTCACCTTGTTTCACAAGGAAGGGATTTGATTTTGTGTTGGGCAAGGAAAGTCAAAGATTGAGGGGGGACAAATTTGGCTAGATTAGGAATACAAAATATTTAATTTGTTATGATTGATTTTAATTAGGCATGATATTTGTTAAGTTTGGAATATGATATATTTGATTTATCTTTATTAGGCATGTAATTTCTCTAATTTGTGTAAGTATTTTTATTATTTTGGTAGGTGATTATTTAGATTTTATTTGTTTTATTTAATTTGGTATATGACTTAATTAATTATTTTATTTAATTACATTATCTGATTAATATTTAACTTAATATTTGATTTAATTTGGGTGTGTTTTAAGTGGGCTTGATGGGCTTGGGTCGCGAGGCTAACAGCAAAACCAGAAATATCGACACCGTTCGAACGCCAATTCGAACGCGACAGGAACGCCCGCAATCTGCATGGCGTTCGAATGTGTCTAAGAACGCAGCACGAACGAAAACAGTGAACATGTGAAAGGACTCTGATAGCGTACTCATCCCGAATTTCCCCTTCCAATATCCGTTTCTCGCGACTTTCATGACTTAAAAGGTAGTGCCTCCAACTGAGACTCATCATCGGGTTTTACATGCAAAAATGCAATGCCTACAGTCGCCCCCACTTTGATGGGACTTGTGCAGTGTGTGACTTTGAACAATCCTATCAAAGTTATGCAATGCATTTTCACTTACCTGGCTCGTCTGCTGCCTCGAGCTGAGTTGGTGATGCAGTGGACCTCGATCCTGGGACGCATCCTAATAACTGCAACTGACAACGGGGGCACCTCGACCCTGGGCACCTCGACCCTATACCGCCGGCAATAGGGACCTCACCCTCAAACTGATGATGTAGTGGGCACCTCGACCCTGGGCACCTCGACCCAACACCGCTGACAATAGGGACCTCGCCCTCAAACTGGTGATGTAGTGGGCACCTCGACCCTGGGACGCATCCCGAAACTACAACCGACAACGGGGGCACCTCGACCCAACACCGCTGACAATAGGGACCTCGCCCTCAAACTGATGTGGGCCTCGCCCCCAGACTGATATGGGCCTCGCCCCAAACTGATACTGCTGTGGGCCTCGCCCCAAACTGATGTGGGCCTCGCCCCCATACTGATATGGGCCTCGCCCCAAACTGATACTGCTGATATGGGCCTCGCCCATGTGATTCATTCCTGAACACTGCTGACATTGTACGGTTGCTGCTTCTGGTTGGCTTGCATTTGACGCTTTCTTTTTTCTCCTTTGAAACCTGTTATTACAAATCAGAACAAACACAAAAGGATGCAAATATGTTACGTGTATGTATGCATGCATGAATGAATTTTCTATTCCGTTGGGTTAGGTTGTCCACCATTTCCCTTGGTGACTACTCGGTTTTCTCCTCTTCTGGCAAAGTATTGCTTCAATCTATCCACATTGATCGGCTCAGTGAACTTATTTCCTTCCAAGTCCGATAGCCTCACTGCCTCATTTCCCATTACCTTCTGCATTATGTAAGGTCCTTCCCAGTTAGGTCTGAATTTTCCTCTCGGGTCTATCGTCGACGGCCTCGACTGCTTAAGTAACAAATCACCCTTTCTGATCTTGGTGGGACGTACTTTCTTGTTGAATGCCCGGGCTAGTCTATTCTGATACAACTGCATGTGATACAAAGACTTCGTCCTCCTCTCATCCAACAGTGCTAACTGATCAAACCTCTGTGCGGCCCATTCTGGTTCCGGTAATTCTGCTTCTGCTAAGACCCTCATAGACTGTATTTCCACTTCTACTAGTAATACCGCTTCCATTCCATAGACCAAAGAGTAAGGTGTGGCACATGTTGCTGTTCTTACTGATGTTCTGTACCCCCACAAAGCATACGGTAATTTCTCGGCCCAATCTCTGCAATTCTCTTTCATCTTGGCTAAAATCGTCTTTATAGTCTTGTTGGCTGCCTCAACTGCCCCATTTTCCTGTGGCCTGTACGGTGATGACTTGTGGTGGCCTATCCCGTTCCTCTGTAGCATTGCCTTTGTTTCTCCTTGAAACTGAACTACGTTGTCTGTCACTACATGATGCGGCATACCATACCGACAAACGAGGTTCCGAGCTATAAACTTTGCCATCTGTTTTGCTGTAATATTACGGAATGATTCGGCCTCCACCCACTTCGAGAAGAAATCTACTGCCACTACTATGAAGCGATGCCCATTCGATGCATTCGGTCGAATTTCTCCAATCATATCAATCCCACTTGCTGAGAAAGGCCACGGCTCTGACAACTCGTGCAATTCTGTGTGCGGTAAGTGATTCAAATTACCATGTGCTTGACAGTCATGACAGTGCTTTACCATCTTCGCGCAGTCTGTTTCCATGGGTGACCAATAAAAACCTTGTCTCACTATCTTTCGGGACAGATTCAACCCGTTCATGTGTGGACCACATACCCCGGCGTGTATTTCTTCCATTACATGCTGAGCTTCTTCCTTTCTCAAACACTTCAACTGAATACCATTTGCTTGCCTCTTGACACACATTTCTTGGGATTAAGCCGCAGGTTGTATCTGTCAACTCTCTGAAGGAACCTTTCCAGTGCTTCAATATGTCCAACTCTTGTCTCTGATTTCACCATCATGTCATCCACATACACTTCAATCTCTTTATGCATCAAGTCGTGGAAAAGTGTAGTGGCCATCCGCTGATAAGTGGCCCCCGCATTCTTAAGCCCAAATGGCATAACCTTGTAACAATAAGTACCTCACTCAGTAAAAAATGCGGTCTTATGTTTGTCTTCCCCAGCCATGAGAACCTGATTGTAACCTGAAATCCATCTGCAAATGAATACATAGCAGACAAAGTCGCACTATCAACCAGAACATCTATATGCGGCAGAGGAAAATCATCTTTCGGACAAGCCTTGTTGAGATCTCTATAGTCTACACACATTCTGACCTTCCCGTCTTTCTTTGGCACCGACACTATATTAGCCAACCACTCTGGATATTTTACTACTTTCAGGAACCCCACATCTATCTGTTTCTTAACTTCCTCTCTGACTTTCTCAGCCCATTCTGGTCTCATCCGTCGGAGTTTCTGTTTTACTGGCCTCATATTCGGATAAGTAGGTATTGTGTGTTGGGCAATGTTTCTGTCTACCCCAGGCATATCCTCATAGGGCCAAGCAAACACTTTGACATATCTGACCAACACTTCTTCTAGTTTCTCCCTCTCTTCGGAGGTTACTTCACTTGCAACCAAAATTTCCTTGGGGTTCTCAAGTGTACCCAAGTTAAATGCAGTGGTTCTAGCTGAACTGATGTCAAATATGCTTGATTCGTGCAGTGTAAATGGAAATGACTCAGGCAAGTAAGCAAAAGACATGTCTTTATTATTGGATAATGCAGAAGTACATTCAAACAAATCAGGAAGGTAAATGTCTTCATCATCTATAGACACTTCTTCCTCTGCAACCAGGTTTTCCTCAGGCTTTTCGTCCTCTCCCAGAGTCAGGCTCTCCAACTTCATCAGTTCTTCCTCCCAATTCTCTGCTTCCACAGCTTCTTTAGTCAGCGGTTTCTCACCCAAAAAATCCTGGAAGATCTCAAATCCAGGCACCATAATCCCATTAACTTCCACAGGTTCTGGCTCTCATTGATATCCTGAAGCTTTCACAAAACATTCCATCAGTTTCAAGCCCTTTTTCTTGACCTTTGGCTTTTCTTCATCAGACTTGTACCCCAAACCCTTCCGAGTAGTCTGTCCTCTGAAATCTGGTAATTTTGAACCTTTACCCGGCTCAAACTTCATTTTCTCCATAATCCTAGCCACCATAGGATCCACCAACTCCTCAAAAGTAGCTGACACCTGAAACCTCGTGAAAGGTTGTATCTCCAAGGCAGCCACGACATTATCTAACTCAGCCCGGATAGTAACAACTTCTCCCTCATACGGGAACTTGATCATCTGATGTAAAGTGGAAGGCACGCCCCCAAGTTTGTGAAACCAAGGCCTTCCCAACAATAAGGCGAAAGTAGCCGGGATGTCCAGTACTGTGAACTCAACCTCGTCTTCAGTTTCTCTAGCACTTTTGACAGAGGTCTTCCCAAGTTGGAAAATCTCCGATTCCGGATAGCGGCAATCTCAGCAGAAACGGGATTTGTTCCCGATGTTCCCCCAATGGGCCTCTTGTTCAAACCATAGAATTTTCTATTCTCGGCCTCTTCTTCCTCAATATCCATGACAGTTTCCCTCAACTGCCGAAAGTCTGCGATCATGGAGGTCATCCTCCTCAACTTGCTGTAAATAGAGGGCTTGGTGCCCTTGATAATCATTTTAATCTGATCCTTCTCCGAAGGCCTAGTCTGCATCTTCAACAACTGACCCCTCCACTGGTCCAAATATTCCTTAAAACTTTCCTCCGACTTCTGCTTAACATTATCTAGATCACGGAGTGACAGATCGATCTCTAGGTCAGTGACATACTGCTTCAGGAAAGCGTCAGCCAACTCCCTCCAATCTTCCTTCACTTTCTTCTCCAAACTGTGGTACCACACCACGGGAGCTCCCTCGAGCGACATTCCAAACATTTTCTGCACTTGGCGCTGAGATAGGCCAACTGAACTCATGACTGATACAAACTGTCGGAGATGCACCCTTGGATCCCCATTCCCGTTAAACTTAGCCATATCATACATCTTGAACTGTGCCGGCAACTGTTCCTCAAAAGTGTGTCATAATCCAGCAAATCCTCATTCTTATCCCTCATCTTGCGGGTGACTGACTCAACCTGATCCCGAAGTTTCTGTAACTCTGCCTGAGACCCAGATACTCTGCCTGCTGCATACTCTGCCATATCATCATCAAAAGTGGGGATATCATCCCCCAATCTGTTCGGAGGTTCCTCTTGCCTCACATCTCCGGAACAAACCCCGACATGAGACCCAGCTATACCAGTCATAGCAGTAGTCAAAGCTTGCAACTGTTCAGTGACCTTGGCGAGATCGTTCTCTAACTGATCCATACGGGATACCTCATTACCAGATTCACTCATGACTGTTACTGTTCTTTTAATGAGCATTGTTCATTCTCTAACCCAAACGGTATCTATGATGTCTTTTTGAGACATAGAGGGTGTTAACATGATATATGTATGCATGAGGTGCATGTAACATATATAACATACTATATCAACTAAAATTCTCAAACAAATCGGCCCGTTATCATTTTAGAAACCTTTGGGCTAACCGTCATAGGAGTGAACTCGTCCCAGTTTAAATGGCCCAACAAGTTCACATCTCATGGAAAAGAGCCCAACTAAATCCAAATGGTAATGTTCCGAACACAAGCTCAAAGTGGTCCATCAACACTTAGAAGCCTTTGGCCCAACCGTCATGAAATACGTTCTTATCCCAGTTTAAATGGCCCAACAAGCCCATATCCCATGACAAATGGTCCAAATGGATTCAAACGACGATGTTCCCAAACACAAGCATAAAAGAAAGATAATGCAAACATAAAACAATGATTTCTACAGAATGGCCCATCAACATTTCAGAATCTTTGGGCCTAGTGGCCATAAGGTACGAACTCGCCCTAGTTTAAATGGCCCAGCAAGTTCGCATCTCTGATAAAAGTCCAACTGCATCCAAATGAGGATGGTCCACAAGCACATACTCAATGAAATAATTGTTACTTTAACCATACAAACCCGGTCTATGGGTGGGTTCGCAAGAGTGTAGACAATGGCTCTCACCGGCGAAGGGTGGCCCACAACTAGGTCTCCCCAATCAAGGGTTCGAGCGACCAAGTAAGCGCACCCTTTTTTATACACTAAGGTACGTGCCAATGAGCTATGGTGTGTGACTGACTGCCAAATGGATTTCCCGTTGTAGATTCCCCAGAGGGAGGGTAGAGCGAGGCTCACTTAAATACCCAAGCCTCTTAGGCTCTTATCGCTTGGTGTCAGGAATAAACAACGAGTCCTCTAAATTAGTCCATCACAATAGGCTACGAGTAGATGGCTATCTAGGTGCCTTCACAGCTTTTCCTTCTAGAAAGGTAGTGAGTGAAGGAAGACACCAAACCATTACCTAGCCTCAGAATGCCTTTGATTAAACCCCCATTTCATCCACTATAGACACGGTCAATTAGAACATAAATCCAAACATTACAAGACAATATTTCGGGGCCGATTCTCTATCCCCAGTGGAGTCGCCAGACTGTGGGACACAGGAACTGGGCGACGCATGCTGTCCCGGGCTCGTGGCCCGGTCGGGAGTACGGAGTAGCCACGGGGACTAAACCGGAGAATAATGGAGTCGCCACCCGGTGTGAACCGGGAAAATGAGATTTAAGGTCGTACTCACCCCTCGCAAGGGAAGACCTCAAACCGTTGGGTTCGGAATGGTCCCTTACTTATGCCACTTGTAACGAAAGGATTTATGTAATAATTTAATTAGGCTTAAGTAACACTTATTTCCAAGAGTATCATACTTCTAAGTTCACATGTCCAAAATAAAACTTACACCTAAATTTACATATATTTCACATATAAGATTGCATGCTTGAAAGTAAATCAAAGTAACGACGAACATACAACTTCATTGGAATATTATATTCAAGAAAAACACAAGCACCCATATTAACCACACAAGCACACATGTGAGCACTTTCCCAAGTGGTACGTGGAATTGTATCCCAAGTACATACCGTACTACCGTCCATTCGGAATCGGCTACGGAATTTATGTCTGGGTTTCCATCCGATATACCACAAGAAATAATACTCAAAAGTTATCATGACATAGGTATATGAATTGTAATATGTTAAACACATTGTACTCATACATGTGGGAAATACAGATGAATGATACCAACACAATCTTGCGTAATACAGAGGGGCAATCAGGTTCATCATACGTAGGGATAGCTACTAGGAAAACTATGCATGAAATCTGATGAAAAGGGACTCAGTCCAGTGGGTGCGCGTTCGCATAGCGTTCGAAAACAAGTTCGAACGGTAAACAGAAGGTTCACGTTCGTATAGCATTCGAGAACGCGTTCGAACGGAACCAGACCTGATGCATGATAAGACTAAGAAAGTGCATGCGCGTTCGCGTAGCGTCTGAGAACGCTTTCGAATGGTAAACAGAAGGTTCGTGTTCGTATAGCGTTCGAGAACGAGTTCGAACGGAACCAGACCTGATGCGTGAAAAGACTAAGAAAGTGCGTGCGCATTCGCGTAACGTTCGAGAACGCGTTCGAACAGTAAACAGAAGGTTCGCGTTCGTATAGCGTTCGAGAACGAGTTCGAACGGAACCAGACCTGATGCGTGAAAAGACTAAGAAAGTGTGTGCGTATTCGCGTAGCGTTCGAGAACGCGTTCGAACAATAAACAGAAGGTTCGTGTTCGTGTAGCGTTTGAGAACGAGTTCGAACGGAACCAGGCCTGATGCATGCAACACAAAGAATAAAGACAATAATGTCAAGCTCAGTATGTCCGATTGAACATATCTTGCATTCAACCGAACACACATCAACCGGCGCGGTAAAGCATCGTGATAAGGGCTTTAACCCCTCCCCATATGGGATCTTTCATTGCACTTACTAAGCCCATGCGCTCGATTGAATCATGCATATAAAGAATTAAAAAAAAATAATATCAAACTTAGTATGCCCGATTGAACATATCTTGCATTCAACCGAACACACATCAACCGGCGTGGAAAAACATCGTTGTAAAGGGCTTTAACCCCTCCCCATAGGGGATCTTTCATTGCACTTACTAAGCCCATGCGCTCGATTGAATCATGCATATAAAGAATTAAAAACAATAATATCAAACTTAGTATGCCTGATTGAACGTATCTTGCATTCAACCGAACACACATCAACCGGCGCGGCAAAGCATCATGGTAAAGGGCTTTAACCCCTCCCCATAGGGGATCTTACATTGCACTTACTAAGCCCATGCGCTCGATTGAATCATGCATATAAAGAATTAAAAACAATATAACCAAACTTAGTATGCCCGATTGAACGTATCTTGCATTCAACCGAACACACATCAACCGGCGCGGCAAAGCATCGTGGTAAAGGGCTTTAACCCCTCCCCATAGGGGATCTTTCATTGCACTTACTAAGCCCATGCGCTCGATTGAATCATGCATACATAAGCAACATGCTGAATTCAAGTGACGAAAAATAAATAAACCAAAGCAACACAAAACAAAAGAGGGTGTCGTTTACTTAAGCGGTACGTGGAGTTGTATCCCGAGTACAGATCATACTACCGTCCATTTGGAATCGGCTATGAAATTTATGTCCGGGTTTCCATCCGATATACCGCGAGAGTTGACACATCTCTCATTTCATTCAAGCCACAACATGCATCCACAAACGACTCTCATGCGAATAGAATTCAATAAACAATAAAAAAAACGAATATAAACTAATAAGAAAAGTGCCCTAGGTCTAACCTTTTAAATCACCTCTCGGATGTACGGTACACGATCGTCGGAAGGGTGGATGCTCCGCAACTCTTCCAGTTCACTGGTTCACTGCTCTCGTTCGTTGTCTTACTGTTTTGAGTCGTCGTTCTCCGTCTTTTGCTGCTGCTTTTGACTCCGATTCGCTGCCGTTTTGCTACTATTTTGCAGCTGTATTTTACTTACTATTTTTTTGAATGTTTTGGCTACTGTTTTGGATGTGATTTTCGGTGGTGTTATGGTGTGGTTTGGGGGCTGTTTTGTGTGTGTTTTAGGGCTGCTATATGGGCTGTTTTTCGGTGATACAAGGTTGATGAATGAAGGTCTGGTTTTCGGTGATTAGGAAAGGGGATCAAGAGAATTTTTGTGTCATTTCTTGAGTATGCGTGAACTTCTAGGGTTTCTGTGTGTGTTGTGATTTTCGTGTGAGTTGTGTGTATATTATGTGTATGAGCTGGGGGAATCATGTCTTGGTTAGGGGTTGTTTATATAGAGAATGGCTAGGGCTTCACCTTGTCTCACAAGGAAGGGATTTGATTTTGTGTTGGGCAAGGAAAGTCAAAGATTGAGGGGGGACACATTTGGCTAGATTAGGAATACAAAATATTTAATTTGTTATGATTGATTTTAATTAGGCATGATATTTTTTAAGTTTGGAATATGATATATTTGATTTATCTTTATTAGGCATGTAATTTCTCTAATTTGTGTAAGTATTTTCATTATTTTGGTAGGTGATTATTTAGATTTTATTTGTTTTATTTAATTTGGTATATGACTTAATTAATTATTTTATTTAATTACATTATCTGATTAATATTTAACTTAATATTTGATTTAATTTGGGTGTGTTTTAAGTGGGCTTGGGTCGCGAGGCTAACAGCAAAATCAGAAATACCGACACCGTTCGAACGCCAATTCGAACGCGACAGGAACGCCCGCAATCTGCATGGCGTTCGAACGTTTCTAAGAACGCAGCACGAACGAAAACAGTGAACATGTGAAACGACTCTGATAGCGTACCCATCCCGAATTTCCCCTTCCGATATCCGTTTCTCTCGACTTCCGTGACTTAAAAGGTAGTGCCTCCAACTGAGACTCATCATCGGGTTTCACATGCAAAAATGCAATGCCTACACATATACACATCCCAATGTGTATCACATACTCATGGCCCTCAAGAACTCACCTAGTGCTCAAGAGGAAGGTAACAACAAGTAAGCCCGCTATAACAAATTGAGTTTTTCCAACAAACACAATCATTTTCCTTAGCAAGCATCATTCATATTTTTGTAGAAACTAAGTTATACATCAATATGACTCAGATGTTTTATCAACATTGTGCTTCAGTTATTAAGTTGTCTAAGTATTTACGGATAAAATCCAAAATACTATGTAGACAACCGTAAACACAACACTAATAACAAACTTCTAATCTACGAGGGCACTATGCAACTTCATAAGTTGCAACTAATTCCACTCATTTAGTAGAATGATTCGTGACACTCTCACTTGTTTGGGCCAAAATTGACCCTAGGGGCAAAAACGACAGTACACCACGAGACTAGAAGCCCATCTGCAGACTGGGCCCACATACGAAGATATTACACAAAGGTCCAGTCCTGTTGAACATAAAGAAGATCAACGGGCACCAGTTACAACTTGAAGAAAGAATCCGCATTCATGAATACTACCATGAAGTCGACGGTTTCAAGGAGAAGACAAGATCGTCAGTTACCAAATATGAAACATCCGAATCAAAGCCTCATTAATAATGTCTCCAACGGGCAGATAAGGGACTGGAGACCAAGACCTATAAAAGAAGAAGGAAAGACAACATAGAGGAGATCGAAAAAAGATACTACCCCTATTATCAAGACAAGACTGATTCACACCGCCCTCACGGCTTACAATCGAAGGTTGAGGTACATAAAAAGCCTTGACCTGTTTACTTTACATTCATCGGTGCTTAGGCTAACTTGAGCGTCGGAGTGTCTACGGTCTCCACCACACCGGTGGGCAGTAAGCTCCTTATTCGTTCTATTTGTCTTGCAGGATTTGCTCGCGCCCTACAAATTGATAATCTCGATTGTGGACCTTGGCCGAAATCAGAGTCTACATCACTGCATCTTTTCTGACTCTTTATGACGTAGACTGTGTAACATCATTACTAGACTCAAAACTAATATGACCCTAATGGTTGCAGATTTATTCTCCATTAATAAGAAATTTGTTCTTAACATCTCAAAGATAATAAAGAACATGTTTCAAGACCCATCTTATGGTCTAGAGGATATCAAAATAACTCGTAATAATTACGATTAAATTGATATCTCTAATTATACTCAATATAGTATTCATTATGCCATCATCCTATGATGCATAAGATTGATTAGACATTCTAATCAATATCTTTTTCGAAAAAGGAATAATCATTTACGAAAGATGAATACTATACATAAGACACACACTAACTGTCAAACAGTTATACAAATTGTCATACAGATAGTCTTTGTAACACCCCGCCAGAGGCAGAATGCTACATGCATGAGACAGGTTTGGCCAATCTCCATAAGCCTCTAAATTTACGAAAATCAGGCATGATGTATCATAAAAACTGGACAACCTAGATCGCAGTCTAGCATCAAAGCGATTCTAAAATAAATATCATATATCAAAATAGACCTCAAGTCCACACCAACACATCAAAAATATTACCTAAGGGCTTCGTGCCCATATCATCTATCAACACTCAAGGGCTTTGCCCACAACATCGTAAACAATCAAAGCTCTAATTTATTAATACAAACCAGTGCTCATCATGATAAATAAAACAATAAATCAGATATCCTAATTATTTAAAACTTTTTCCCAGGACATTTGTGAGGGTGACTGCCGCTTTGGTGATCCACGTCTCGAACATGACTTCAAAGTTGGAGTGGTTGACCCATCTGGTAGCCAACTTGCAAAACTAGCAAGTGGTTTGGTGTGAGTTATAAAAACTCAGTAAGTAACCATGCTAATACTACAAAAAAATATACAAATCAATAATATTAGGAGTATTTCAGAATTATCAGATTAATACGATTTTTAGAATCATTGACTTTCTATTATCTCTTATATGTTACCTATCTTAAATTTTCATATTTACAAGTTGTCAATACAATGGCCAGACATCCAAAGCACATGAAGCATATATTCAAAATCACAAAGTAAATATCATCAAATCAATATCTCTAACAGACTTCTTTCTATTCGGTTACAACTAACAATAAAACCAAAACTTCTTTCTTTAATGCCAAAACAATCTTTCTTTAACCTTCTTTATTCATGGCAACTTTATAATAGCTTAACACTTGAGGTCTATTTGCATTCACACATGTCATAGCACACTTCCTTTATATATATACAAATACAATTTCATAATTCTTACATATATACTTACATAATATACTAATACAATTTAGAAAACACGCTTCATAACCTCTTACATTCACACTGGTTTCAAATCATTCATTCATTTCGCATCAGCATATACAGTCCATACATATCATGAGTTCTATCAAACATATATACACACTAACATATTCATAATCATCACGCAAGCAACCACGAAGCACGCATAGCAGTCGACACATCAAATTTCACATCATCCAACAATATATATAATCAGCTGGTTTACACACACAATGCTCGTACAAGACTCATTACCTATTTTATAATAGTTATGAGATGAATTTCATCCGATTCCTAACCAGCTCGACTACTACACCACGGAATTATTGTCACACCCGTCCCCTTAGGTAAGGTAGGGGTGAGACGGAGACTAGAAACTGGCAGAGTTTCCCTGTAATATGGACTAATCCTCCAAATACAAGGAAAAATCTAAACTGAAAAATATCATCATAACATAGGATCTCCATGATCCAACACAACATAATATCCATGAAGAAAAATACAACATCCTCAGTAACAAATAAAGGCTCAATGCCTAACATTAGACAACAAATTCTTCCAAGAAAATACATAACTAGAATTATAGTCTCAAAACATAACAAAGACACTCTACTGTTGGCACAACTTTTCTCTACTGGCAGGAAATGATGACAAAACAGCAGATGGAAAGGATAATCTAATAAACTGCTAAACCTGAAATGATAAGGAAAGGGGTAAGCTCACGCTTAGTGTAATGGATCACAGCTTAGTGCCGTGGATAAACAAGTAACAAGGTGGATCGAATAAGTATTTCATACTATAAATAAGTACATAAAGCTGTAAATCAATAAATTCAACATTTACTTGAAACCATAAATCTCATTTCTCATAAAACTCATACTGCTCAAGAATACTCTGAATAATAAAGCTGTTTATTCATCTGTATGCACATTCTCGTGAAAATACGGCAAAGCTGGCAACACGGGGCATCCCCACGGCAATAACTGGCATCCGGAGCAAAACTGGCAACATGAGACCTCATCTCACGGTAAATAATCTGGCACATATATGTACACGGGGTGCGTCCTAACATAAAAATCATTTCCAAAATCCATGCTTATATATCTCAAATCATGCAAGTTTCTCATATATCACAAACATATGATTTCAACATAATCAATATTCAATCCATACCTTATAGCAAAAATATAAACTTTCTAAAAACAAAATCATTTAATGCATTACCTTGAAAATTCATTTAAGAAAACATACATACTATATACTTTTGAAAACATCAATGTTACAGGCTTATCCACTCACCTAGTGAGCTGACTACAGATAAAGGAACTAGGCAGCAGGACCATCCCTGCTTACGGTATCACGATCACCTAAAAGACAAAAGAATTTACTATAAGGAACATAATCCTAACTAAAATAGATGAAAGAATATGCAAGAAACGTGGTTCGGTCGCTCTCGCAAACTTAATGAAAATTAAGATTCGGAGGTCCGTTACTACTCGGAAAGGTCTGAAAATCACGGAGGAGACTCGGGAAATCGGCACGAAGATTCTGTCCGGCGAGTGGTGGCCACGCGCCGTTCTCCCAGGCCGTGCGTGGGCCTCACGCGCCGCCATATAAGGCGCGCGTGAGCGCCACGCTCCGGTCGAATGAAGAAAATTCTGACGGCCGAGCGAACCTCTCCTCATCCCGGTTCTAATGCCGCTGACGGTTCGTCGATCGGAGTTCCGGATCAACGGGAAATCAAGAAAAACCATAAAAAGTTTCTTACCGAGATCTCTACAAAAATTGGGAGTTTCCCGAGATGAAACCACCACCAAAATGATCCTCTCGACGAGATCTACACTTTTCCTTAAAGACTCGGTCGGGTTTGAACTTCGGATCGGCCGGATCGGGACCAAAACCTCTCTTTCTCTCTTTTTCTTCTTTTTCTCTTTCTCTCCCTCACTTCTGCTCTCTGACACTTCTTTCTTCTTTTTTTTTTAAAAGGGGCTGCTGTGAGTGTGTACATAATAAACATACATGCCAAATTCCATTTGCCACCCTAAACTTGTCCCTAACAACATTTTAATTCCAACTTCCACAAACTTAATAATTTAGTCCTTAAATTTCCACCCACCAAAAATAATAAAATAAAGATAAAATATGGGTAAAAATAATTTGAGGTGTTACAACTATCACCTAAATTAAACATACACACGTGCACACATATCACGTGACACAAACTCATCATACGACCTCTCATACACAAGCACATATATGCCAAACATTGCTTATTATCTAAATCATCGTATATGTATACACTTACATTAAACATAAGAACATAACATCAAATTTCGATACCATAGCCTTTAACAATCTTCATATATTTAACTTATCAATCAAATACACTTTATTTCCAATATTCTTATCAGAAGCATCCATTCATAAACATATCTCATCGCGCACGTACTAGAGCTTAGCTTATATCAAATTAGAAACCATGATTTATTCCATATACTGATTCCGTATTCCCGATATTTACATGTTTTAATATCTTATACACATGCGAATACACGTTTATATACTCATACATTTACATATTCACTTACATACATGTGATCATACTTTTACACATTTGTACCCTTACGTACATCCATACATACACTTATATATTAGGCCTATTAAATATTTCACTCATGTCATGGCAATAACATAAACATCCATACCTGTGGGGGTCAATTGACTTATTTATACATAACCTTGAACTTTGTTCTCAAGACCATCTCTTAACTATCTTCTTCTTATCTTAAACATGTCAGTCATTTCTATACATATACATATAAATATATATGTATAATCATAACACAAATTCACAAGCTTAAGTTCTCATCGCATGAGTTACTTACCTGGCTTCGCATACTCCAGGTTTTAGTCACATTTGTCAAAATAAATGGTGAAATATCGTCAGAAATACATCTTACGGAGTTCTCGACTAAACTACGATAAAATTCCGGATATTTCCCGGGTAATCAAATCAAGTCCGTTTTCAATGTTTTCAATTTTAGTAGTCTTAAACACCATTACAAACTATTCCAAGCCACCAGTTCACCTAAATTCTCGGTTTACGTGTTTTTTAAAAATTCTTCCAAAAAAGTTTTCGCAAACGCTACGGAAAGATATCGAACCCTCCGAACCTTCCCGGATTTATCCAGACATGTTTGTAATATCATAAATAACTCATTAATATCATCAAAACTAAAACACATCTTTATACGTAAAAACCCACTTTTACCCAAAACTTACATATTCTATCGGATCGATAAAACTCGTTCTGTTTTCACTCGGATTCTACCAAAAGCAAATATTCAATATAGTAATACTCAATCAATTCAATTTATATCAATACATAACTATACAAAGCTACTGGATACATCCGAACATTTAACTATAAACTTGAAATTTATGGATCTTTACCGGGAGGTCTTACCGAGATTTCGAGGCCATATACGGACTCCAAACGATCCCATGAACGCGTGGGAATTGACAGAATTCCGATCGAAGTTACTGTTCATCATTGGTCACTATTCATTTGAATATTCTTCTCTCGATTCACGTAAAACCAAACGCCATTCCGTAAAATCGACATCGTAGCCTTGTAGTACTCTCAAAGAGCTTCGATTTAGCGGATGGCTCGGGCCTTGAAATGAAGCGAGGAGTCGGGATCGGTATACCCATGTGCGCATGTTTTCTTCTTTTTTTCGCCACTCGCCAGTGTCCTGGGGCCTCTGCCGGCCACCACAAGGTGGAGGGGTGGCCGGCGCTTCCCTCTGGCCTGTCGAGCCGACCGACAATGGCCGGCAGGCTGCCGGCGCGACAATGGTCACAAAAACGTGATTTTGGGGATGAGGGTATGTGTGTGAGATGTGTGAAGCTTATGCCATTTTATAAATTACAAGAAACTATGGGTATTTATAGGAAAGTTTCTAAAATTTACATTATGACCCCGCGAAATTACAATCAGGTCCTTGTCTGGAAATTTTTTAGAAATTTCATTTTTTTGAAGCCCTTCTGATGCAAATTTTGAAAATTATTCAACGCAAAAGTTGCTCATCTCGAAAAAAAGTCTGATGGTTCAAGAATCAGCTCAATCGGAGTTCATTTGAAAGTTTTATAGCCGAAATAAGAATCTTTTACGTGTATAACGATAAAATTAGAAATCACGTAACCGGTTCTTTGAACCACGAATTTTCCAAAGCAATGAAACTTCAATTAAAAATATTCCCACCTATTTTCTAACACATAAAGTCTAATTTTCGAATACAATCCCTTTCCAAATCATTCACTTTAATTCGAAAAGTTTCCAGTACTGTTCCGAAAAACCCGGGATATTATAGTCTTGTTATGTCCTTTATTAAATCATATCCAATATACGATTAATATGAGTATCTCACAAGTCTCTTAGTTTTATATCATATATAAGACTTTATATTGAAGGTAATAGAGACACCACTCCCACTACTTTCACAGAGAAATTAATACTCATGTAAACCTTTTACCTCATTAACATGTCATTATTACCTGAATAATGATAATGTCATTATGATGTAAAATACTAGCAAGAAATTTTACGCTGACACTAACCCTTCTATCCCAAATGTATTCTCAATGCTTTGATAAAATCAGACAATCTGACTGATATCAAAATTAGATAACGCAAATTTCTAGAAAGCTCATCCGAGTCTGCAATAGGCTCTATAAGCTAATAAACTAAATTGTAATCTTAGCATAATACAAACTCCAGGGCCATTCCAAAATGAACTCTTCAAACTAAGAAATCACAATGGATCTCTTATCTGAAGAAACCATTCATAAACGCTACTTTTTATTCTTTAGCTAAAATGTACAATTTAATATCATCATTAACCAACAAATCTTAAATTATTCAATCAGTGTGACTAGAGACAAGTTTCCTCAGAATCTATAATGGATTGCTGAGTATAACGTTTCTCACTGTCATACTATAAAGGTCAAACCTTTAATAAGCTCACTGTGTTTTTGTTGCGTAAACCATTTGCACATTTTATGAACGATTCATAATGAAAGCTCAATCAAGTTCCAAACTTGATAGTAGTACGCTATGAACAATCTTAGATCTATGGTTTAATGTTAATTTCTGGAATCGATATCAAATATTTTCTTCGATAAGAAAACAACAGAACCATTAAATATCAAATACTTTGCGAATGATTCTGACATCCTATAGCACTTATATGGAAGTAATAAAAGGGTATTTTCATCTTATTAATTATGTAGTTCTATTTATAGTTTATCACCGTATTTGACTTCAATAAGTCAAGTTTTTTATACAATAGTCAACATCCAATGTTACACACTAAGTAATAAATAATTATATTACTCGAGATCATAGAAAAAAATATCTTATCAAATAGAATACAATATTCTATTAAATAAAATAAATGATAAACTTCTACTCGTACCTCTGAGGCACAAGTTATATCAATTATATAACCATTATACAAAAGATAGATTCAAATCTCAAACATTTCAAGATTCAAATTTTCTACTTATATATACCATATACGTAACTGTAGAAACTAATGGAATATAAATTAAAATGATGAATTAGTGTTACTGGAGTATATCCCCAAGAGTATTGAAACTAATTCGGCAACTCTCAATATCAAACGAATCAAATCGCATAAGATTCGATTTCTTCCATTAACCAATTCCATCAATATGGAATCGTGGAAGAATAATATTGATGTAGGAATTATATTCTTCGAATAACCTTAGAACAAATTGTCATAAATTCATATGTTTGATCATATCAAATATCTTTGAACAATTCAAAGACTCAAGATGAATTTTAAAGATACAATTTTCAAAACTTTAGATCAAATATCTTTAAACCAGTCAAAACATTCTATCCACGTTTCATCAGAAATACGTAACTAAGTCACGATAGTTCATTGACTAAATTACGAAGTAAAGAAAACTACCTTAAGCAATTTACAATTCATTAAATCACATACATCCAATATATCAATTTAATAGATTTTCTGGTCCAATGACAGTCATTGGTTAAATAAGATTTAGTCACCTTCCTAAATACAATATTCGTTAAATGGATAAGGATATGTGGTGTGATTTAATATCTGACCATCCTTTACTTTATGGAAAAAACATCCAATACTTAAGTGATAAAATCTCATAAAATAATTTTCTAAGTTATTTACTTAACCGAATATTTTTCTTAATGTTTATCGATTCATTAATGACACTACTAGTCGTTTTAAAATATATAACAACTATTTACAAAGAACAAGTAACTATCAAATTGACACAAGTTCTGATATCAAATATCGAAACAATCATTCAACAATATAACTAGACGAGAGATATGATATCCAATATCTACAGTTGTCGTATTATGAAAATCAACATTTTCTATACACAACTATACGCATCTTCTTTCTTTAGCTTTATTATTTACTTTCAAATTATTTACAACATTTGCAAATAATCGAAAAATAAATAGTGTCTGACACGTGACCTCTGAATGTCACTAAAGTCAAGGAACGTCATTATTAGATAAACAAATATATAAATGGGGTTTTCTTAATGCCAGTGAAGAATATCGAGACATGAACTAATTCATGTCAATCTTTACTGCATAAGAAACTATTCTGTCTAGAAGGATTATATCATTATCTCTTCTAATCTAGAACATATTCTAGAAATCTGCAACCATAATTGAAGTCAGAAAACATATATAATATGCATGCAGTGGATAAAAGTTTAATTCTATCAAAATAATATAATAAGGAACAACATGAGCAACAATTTACATAATATTACACACCGCATAAGTTAAGGATTTTTAACCTAGCAGTGCATCCCACTACTTTACGTAATACCGTAATCCCTAACGGAAATGAGAATTCAATAATTAAATTGAATTCCATAATGAGAAGTGGACCCCATGAATATATTTCGACTCACAGCTTTGGCACGTTCTCGCCTACGTATATTTATTAGGTAGACAACTCATTGTCAATCACACTCACTTGACTCTTGGGTTCAGTCCTGATCGTTTCTCGTTATGAAAGTTTGGCACGTTCACATGGAGGCGTATCAAGGTTATACTTTTCAATGATAAACTCAAGCTATCGATGTAGTCCTGACAGCTTTGGCACGTTCAGGATTTCCATTTTCACTTGAATTTGTCTCTTATCATATAAGTTCTAGTAGCGCAAATGAACTACCTTCAACTATAACTGCATAGCTTTGGCACGTTACAGCCATAGCATCATGAAAATATTTACATCCGTATAGACAAGGCGGATGAAGAAACAAGTATTCCTAATACTAGTCACTTTCTTAAAACCTTATTTAAACGGGGATTTTCCAACAAAAGAAGCTTTTACTTTATTTAATCAAATTAGATAAACACATGCATGTATTAAGTACTGATTAAATTAAACATTGAATTTTAAAGGGCTAATCATATTGAGTGTTCAAGATCAGATTCGCTCTGATACAATTTTTGTTGGGGTCAAAACAGGGAGGCGCAGCGGAAGAAGCACTGTTCGGGGGAAATAATAGTTTAAAATTTTTAATCTTACGAATAAATTATTCAATATCCAATATTGATACTTCATTCATATTTCACCTAAACATATTTATTTGATATTATAAAATGATAAAAATAATATAGAAACATCACGAAACTTTTGCGAAAATATTTTTCCGCAAAATAGCATAAAACGCATTTCCGGCTGAACCGACCGACCAATGCTCATGAGGACTGCCCAGGTCAACCCCAAAAATATTTGGAAAGTTCGTTGGCTGCCCGAACAATGCCTGGTTCACTGTTAGGGCAGTCGTTACCCGGTAACACCATTTTTCATCATTTTTGCGTATTTTCACTCCGAAATAATTTTCGATAAATATTTCCTTGGAAAATAAAATAAATCAATTTATTCTAATTACTCAATAAATAAAAACTGAATTTTTATCTAAAAAATTAGATTTATCATTAATTGCAGAATTACCCCAAAGTTTTGCAAATTAATTATTTTGGTCCTTAAAATGTCAAATACATATTTAATTGATTCCAAATCAATTCCAAAATAATTTACACATGTCAAATACATGAAATTATAAATTACAACAAATTCCAGAAATTTTTTCCAAATTGTCAAAACTTCCCTGATTTTTCCATTAATTATAATTTGACCCATTTTGTTCAAAACACATCAAGATCAAATCCAATTAATCCCAAATCAAATATATATCAAATTAAATCATATATCTGAAAAGCCCCAAAATTGTAATGGGTTAAGAATCCTAATTTCATAAATTACTCCAATTTCACAATTTACATTAAATTGACTTGGTTTAACCCATTGTACCATGAGCTTGGGAAGCTCTATAGACATGTGGATATTCATTGGAGTGAATACTGAATGACTCACAGGTGTAGACACTGTATTTTTGCATAAGCCCGATGATGAGCCTCGTATGGAGGCACTACCTGAAAAGTTACAGAAGTCACGGGAAACGAATGCCGGAAGGAAAGAAAACTTCCAAAAATTAACCCCCATCA
This sequence comes from Zanthoxylum bungeanum, assembly GCA_019454045.1. Lineage (NCBI taxonomy): Eukaryota > Viridiplantae > Streptophyta > Magnoliopsida > Sapindales > Rutaceae > Zanthoxylum > Zanthoxylum bungeanum. The sequence goes on along the minus strand of SKCR01019526.1, from coordinate 14,861 downwards.
GATTCAGACTAACTAGCCTGCCTCAGATTCGCTCAGCCACTGTTTCAAAGCTTAGCCTCGGACTGGCCCATTACCCTGTAACCCATACACACGCCCATGGCCCACCACACAAAGCCCACACGCCCAAGCCTTCCCAAATAAAAAATCCCATACAAAACACATGTCCAAATCCCTCAAATCACCTTCCAATTTAAAGATATGAAATCTTATCCTCACCCAATTTAGAGATTTTGTTCCCTAAATAAATTAGGAAAATATCTTCCATATTTATTTGATTTATTTCCATGATTAGGATATCCCTTGGCATTACAAAAAGACGACAAAACCTAAGGCTTGGGGGGACTTTTCTAAGAGACACACTCGACAGTAACACAAAAAAAAAACCCTAAGCTCTCTCTCAACCTCACACGGCAAAATCATAAAAAAACCTAGACTCTCCTCTTAAGCTTCACGGCGCACACACACCTTTAGGGACTCTTTCTACACACACAGCTCACTCTTTCAAACACACACACACGACTCACTCTTTCAAACACACACACACAGACGACTCTACTTCTCTCAACCTAAAACACACACACAACAAAAAATAACCCTTCAACCTGCAGCCCCATAACCGAACAAACAATAACAAATAACGCTCCAACCAGCAGCCCCAAACAGTCCAAAAACAGCCCCTACAAACTGTCTAAAAAACTGTCCCTGAAACACCAAAAACAGTCCCAAAAATAATCCAAAATAGTCCCAAAAACAACCAAAACAGCAGCCCAAAACAGTAAAAATAGCAACCAGCAAACCAGTAAACAGCAAACCTAAAAACAATAAGATTTAATCCTTCCAGCGACGGCATGATGCACTTCTGATAAGCAATTAAAATGTAAGACCTGAAGGCACCCTTACTCTATTTATTTTTATAGTTCTGGACACGGCATGCTTGGCCGGGAATGCGAAGTCCTACATTAAAGACGACCAAATTTTTTGGTCACATTTTATTTCTTCGGTATTTTGTTATAATTATTTTTATCTATTTAATGTTATTTATCATTTTATTTATTTATTCACCATTATTTGTTATTTCGCGTTTATTTTATTATTTATTTTTATTTACTGTTTATCTTTATTTATTATTTCACATTTATTTATTTATCTTTATTTATTATTCCGCATTTAGTTTCGTTATTTATCTTTTTGTCTCTTTATCTTTATTTTATCATTTTGCTTTTACTTTTGTTTATGTTTTGCTGTATTATTTCACATTTACTTTCATGTCCGTTTATATTGTGTTAATGATTGTGCTTTATCCCTTGCGGTATATCGGATGGAAACCCAAACATAAATTATGTAACCGAATCCGAATGGATGGTAGTGCGGTCTGTACTTGGGATACAACTCCACGTACCACTCAAGAAATATTTATATATGTGTGTTTATGTCATTATTGATGCTACTTTTGTGAGAATGTTCGAATGCATTTTCAAACGCAACTCGAATGCAAGCCTTCTGTCTCACTCCGTTCGAACACGTTCTCGAATGCTACATGAACGTGAACTCTCTGGAATATTCCCTTCGAATGTGTTCTCGAATGCTACACGGATGTGAACTCTCTGGAACACTTCTTTCGAACGCGTTTACAAATGCTACACGAACGCGCGCACACTGGACAACCTCTTTCTTTATATTTTATGCATTTTCGTCTCTTTAATTATTTATTTTGCATTATGTGTTTAATTATTTGCATTTATTATTAACGTATTTTACTGTTCTTATAATTTAAATTATCGTACTTCTTTATTTAATAAGTTTTTGGAACTATATATTTGCTTTTATTTATATTCATGTTTATGGGTGTGCAAATTTGTGTGTTTATTTGAAGTATCTTGCATGTGCTGCATAAGACTTGGTTATACCATTGTGGGAACCCGTCTATTATACTGGCATAAGTAAGGGACCATTCCAAACCCAACGGTTTGAGGTCTTCCCTTGTGAGGGGTGAGTGCGGCCTTAAATCATTTCCCAGTTCACACTGGGTGGCGACTCCGGTTTAGTTACGGGCTGCGAGCCTAACAGCGGCGTTGCCGTTGAGCATCATAGGCATAGCAGTATACCCTGCTTCGCTCCTACAACATGTGATTCATAATAGTTTGAAATACACACCACAGTCAATAGGAATCTCCTCGAGTCGAGTAACATATGTGATAATTTGAATATATGATAGATTTGATTTTGTGTGAGATCCTCCACACTTTACTGCCATATATGTCAGAGAATTTTCATGATATGATCGCTACATTTTTGTTGGGTGTGGACTGATGCACTCGTCAATCAAATACGTATCAAGATATGATCCGTCGACCCGTATGTGTACCAAAAAGGGTTTAGGTATCCATGTGTGTAAGTCATTATTCTTATGACTTTGGCAAAAATCGATCACCTATGGTGGATCGTATATATCAGAAATATTTCCAATTAGTTGTAAAGAATCGTGGACATGTCGACATGCGATATGAACCTTGGAAACTTACAGTGTAATATATGTTTCCCAAACACAACTCAGATAGACTGTGATTGAGGGATTGATAAACATATGTGATGACCTCGACTTGTATGGTTCAGAAAGGTCATTCATGTTCTTCATGTTAGGGTTGGTGCTCTGAGCGCCAATCCAGATCATATTTATGCTGATTCATGAATACGAGCAATACCTTTTTCCATGATATTACTAATTTAAATGGTAGCACCTATTGCCTTTTATATATGTATTTGATCTAATTTCGATTAGATTGATTAGATTGAAACTAAATCTCATTTAGTGATATGTATATTAGACAAAGACCCCGGGATTTACGACGTAGTGTACAGTTACAACATAGTTTGTAATTAACCTTGGGAAATGTCACTATAAGTTGTATATCCTTAAATTATGTTCCTGGTCAAGATTTATTAACATGGGTTGGTTAGTAAAATTCACTGAGACCGGTATATGTCGTATATCAGACTTGGTCCGATGGTTTTTCCCAATGTACCGTGAGTATTGGGAGACTCATATAGATGTGTAGGTGTTTATTTGATAAACACTGAATGACTCACCGAAGATTTCCTAATAGACGGTACACCAACGTCAATAAGAATCTTCTCGGGTTGAGTATCATAGTGATTCTTTGACTTGAGATACCACTGTGGATATATGAGTTATCCTCCACACTTATATGGCAGTCACGTCACCGATCTATTTAGATCAGATCTGATCCTTCACATGTACGTTGGGTGTGGACTCATGCTCATGATATCCTGTGAGTATCAAGAAAGGATCCGTCAGTTCTGTGTACAGAGTATAGGTAGTCCATAATTGATTAGTAATCTGTTAAATTTATGACCATAGTATACTTTAGAAGTGAGTTCCGAATGTTATTTAGAGATTGCTAATAGATACGTCGACGAGATTATTGAATGAATGAATCGGGGTTTACCGCTATGCCTATGATGCTCGGTGACCATGACACTGTTGGGCTTGCAGCCCGTAGAGAGTACGGAGTATCCCGCAGGGGACTAAACCAGAGAATAATGGAGTCACCACCCAGCGTGAACTGGGAAAAGATTTAAGGCCGCATTCACCCCTGCAAGGGAAGACCTTAAACCGTTGGGGTTCGAAATGGTCCCTTACTTATGACAGTATAATGGACGGGTTCACACAATGGTATAGCCAAGTCTTATGCAGTTCATGCAAGATAATTCAAATAAACACAATTTTGCACACCCATAAACATTAATAGAAATAATAAAATCAATAACATAGTTCCAAAAGCATATTAAATGAAGAAATACGAGATGCGATAATAAAAAATATAATAAATAGTCAAAAGCAGAAAAAATCGTTAATAAATAAATAGAAAAAAAATGGTTAATCTCACATGTATGAGTATTTCCTGAGTGGCACGTGGAGTTGTATCCTAAGTACAAACCGCACAACCGTTCATTCGGATTCGGCTACAGAATTTACGTCTGGGTTTCCATTTGATATACCACAAAGGATAATAACATATATAATCATTGATGCAATGTAAACAGTCATTAAAAAAAATATCACCATGCATATGCGGACAATCGCCAACATGAACAAATAAAATAAAAGACAAAATAATAAAATAACAATAAATAGACAAAATGATAAATAATTAAATAAACGCGAAATAATAAAATAACGATTAAAGTGGATAAATAAATAAAAAGATAAATAATAGAATGCAAAAGAAAGAAAAATATGACCAGAAATTTGGTCGTCTTTAATATAGGACTTCGTATACCCGGCTGCACGTATTTCACATCCAGCCAGACAAGCACTGTCCAAAACTATAAAATAAATATGGTAAAGGGTCTCTCAAGTCTTACCTTTTAAGTTGCTTTCTCGGAAGTGCGTTAGGCTGTCGCTGGAAGAATTAAGCTTGGTTTCAAGGTTTTCTGTTTCTGGTTCGCTGTTTTCTGTTTATGGTTCCTATTTTGCTATTTTCTGGTTGCTATTTTTGTTATTTCGCAGGTTACTATTTTTTCTATTTTCTGGTTGCTGTTTTTACTATTTTGTTGGTTGCTATTTTTACTGTTTCACTTGTTGCTATTTTTGCTGTTTTGGCTGCTGTTTTTTTGGTTATTTTGGCTGCTATTTTAGTTATTTTTTGGCTGCTATTTTGGTTGTTTTTTGGTCGATGTTTTGGTTATTTTTTGGCTGCTATTTTGGTTGTTTTGGGCTGCTGTTTTTGGTGTTTTGGCTACTATTTTTTTTGGTATTTTAGGTTGTTGTTTTGGTGTTTTGCCTGCTATTATTTTGGTGTTTTTGGGCTATTATTTTTGGTATTTTTTGGGACTGTTTTTGGTTGTTTTAGGGTGATTTTTCTGGTTGTGGTTTTGTTGACTGGTAGGGTTTTTTCTTCACTGTTTTTTCGGTGATGACTTGGTTGTTTTGTGGTGATGGCTGGTTGTTGGCATGAAAGAAGAAGAATAGAGGCTTGAAGGGTTTTTTTTTTTGTTGGTTGTTCACGTCTAAAAGCCTCCCTTTTGTGATGATTCGGTCCCTAATTTATAATGACTTGAAGGGATCTCTAAATAGGGAAACAAATCATATTGATTTAGGAGATATTTTCTTAAATTTTTTTGGGAACACAATCTCACAAATTTGGTGATGAGAATATCCTAAATCTTGTTAAATTAGATGGAATGGGATTTCATATCTTGTTAAATTAGAAAGTGTTGATGAGAGGATTTTAACATGTGGAATACATGGGATTTTATTTATTTGGGAAGATTTGCATAGGTTCATTGGCCTTAGGCATGCGTATGGTGGGTTGCATGAGCTTTGGGCCGTGTATGGTGTCTTAGGCGTGGGTTGCGTAGGCTTTGGGCGTGTGGATGGATTTGGGCCGAGGCTGAGGTTTGAAACAGAAACTGACTGAGCTAGTGAGTCTGAATCCCATGTGGTGCTGATTTTGGAGGTTTTCTTTCCTTCCGACATTTATTTTTTTGCAACTTCCGTAAATTTTCAGGTAGTGCCTCCATACGAGGCTCATCATTGCGCTCATGCAAAAATACAATGTCTACAGTCGCCCCCACATTGATGGGGCTTGTGCAATATGTGAAAGAACCAACCCTATCAAAGTCATGCATGCATTTTTACTTACCTGGTTCGTTGGCCGTTGCCGGACTTACCTGTTATTTTGCTACTTTTGCGAGATGCTTCGATCTCTGGGATTCATTCCCAAACTGATTAAGTTTGATAGTGAGGTGCTTCGACCTCTGGGATTTATTCCCGAACTGAGTTGAGTTGATGGCGAGGTGTTTCGAACCCTGGGATTTGTTCCCGAACCATGCTGGGTGTGATATGATCGATCTAGGCTTTATTCCCGAACTGTGCTGAGTTGATGGCGAGGTACTTTGACCCTTGGGCTTTATTCCCGAACCATGCTGGGTGTGAGATGCTTCGATCTCTGGGATTTATTCCCAAACTGTGCTGAGTTGATGGTGAAGTGCTTCGACCCCTGGGTTTTATTTCCGAACCTTGCTGGGTATGAGATGCTTCGATCTTTGGGATTTATTCCTGAACTGAATTGAGTTGGTGGTGAGGTACTTTGACCCATGGGCTTCATTACCAAACCACCGAGTGTGAGATGCTTCGATCTCTGGGACTTATTCCCAAACTAAGTGGGTGATAATGTTGTTGTCCTCTTGTGTGACTCTTCGATCCACTGAGGAGTTTTTTTCCTATGATGATGAGGTGCTTCGACCTCTGGGATTCATTTCCAAACTATGTTGATTGTGAAGGCTTCGACCATTGGGATTTATTCTTGAGGTTCCTATATTCCTCTCTATTCTCGGAGTTGCTCGTCCTTATTCCCGAGGTTCTTCTTCGTTCTTGGAGTTGCTCGGCCTTGCCGCTTTTTCTTTAAAGCATGCAAAATAAAAATTGTGTGTATGCGACGTGTATGCATGTATGGATGGATGCATTCCCTGTTCCAATGGGTTTTCTTTGTCCTTTTTGGAATCCTTTTGGCCTTTGGGCACGCCATGGGCTTGCTGATAGTTTCCTTCTGCCAATTTTCCTACGGTAATTGCTCAATTCTCTTTGGTCTCATGGCTCAAGATTCTGTTATGCCCTTATTCACGGGGTGGTAGAGTAGTCACCTCCGGACCTGGCTCAGCTTTCTGCTCTTCGCTACCTGCACCGGGTCAAGGTGGATTATGCTTTTTTTTAAGCGGCCTCATCCTTTTGAAAATCATGTCTTCCGATTCCCAGATTCTGAAACATGCTCTCTCCCGGAAGAGTTTACTGCCATTCTCGGCTTGCATCTTGTACTTTTTCCATTGAGTTGCAGGTCATTTCTATCTTTTTCCTAAGCTGTCCTTTCGGATTTTCAACTTAGCAGATCGCTTTATCTTGTCCGAGTCACCTTTTCAGGTTTTCAACTCAGCGAGCTAAAAGTTTTTTTTCTTTTTTTAGATCTGTCCTCATTCTCGAGGTTGTTCTCCATTCCCGGAGTGCCATTCCCGGCTTGCTCGTCCTCATTCCCGAGGAGTTGCTCGTCCTCATTCCCGAGGTTGTTCTCCATTCCCGGAGTGCCATTCCCGGCTTGCTCTATTTTTCTCCATTCTTCGAGTTCTTCTCCTAGATCTTCTGACCTTGGTCCAGTATCTAAGAAATAAAAAACGTGATTTATAATTACTCGACTCTAATATTTCCCGGTTAGTTGGGATTTATGCAATCTATGAACATCTTGAACATTTGTTTCAATAAATGCTTTGCATTACTTCTCAGTACATGTGTAGGAAATAAACTGCATTGCAAGGGTACCTCTGTCGCTAACTATTCCTCACAGATTTTACAATTAGCCATTTTTCTTGCTCACTCATGCTCTTATATTTTGCTTGGGCTGTTGGACAATTATGACCCATAGCATCACTATTTGTACAGATCATGGTGTTGTTGTACAAATTAACTATGTGACAAAGGAAATTTCTCTTTTATCATTTGTAATTAGATTACCAAGATGCATAAATGATAAAAGGTCCATATGATTAGTTCCGGATTGAGATGATATGAGACAATATCAATCCACGAAGGTTTAATCATTAAATATCCCTAGTCGTAGTATTATCGAGATTGGACATCGATAATGCGGAATAGACTAGTATTACACTTGTGCGCGTTATGGGAGCATAACGACATAGTTCTCATATATTTCATTCAAATGTAATAGGAGGTTGTGTTTACCGATGGTACGGAAACAGCTTCGCTCTGGATAGACCCCTCGAAATTCCATTGGTAGTATGACTATGTGTCTATTGAAGTCCGAATCAGGTAGGTGTATTTGGTCTTAACCTGAGACTTGCACCGCTAATACTTGCGACAATCAATATACTTTGGTTTTGGTCGTCCAGGGCTTTAACAGGTTCTGTGTAGCCTCTTCTGGGTATATTGAGAATCGTAGTGTATTGGGTGTGATGTAAAGACGGAAGTATCACTCCGGTCATAGTGGAAATGATGATCACGTAGGATACGGAACTGGTGCTCTTATGTACTGCAGTCATCGGGATAATATGACTAGGTCATGATTATCCGATTATAAAGACTAGTTACCAGAGATCCGATATGTGCTTCGTACGAGGCAGACACAATTCCAGCCCCAACCCTTGCACGTGACATCCGATATTGGATCGAAATATGGAATACTACGTATACTACACCTGATATAGATCACATATTCATTTAAGAATATTTCTAGAGAATTGGGTAGGCACGGTGCTTTGCTATAAGCCAACCATGTCTTGTAAATTGGTAAAAACGTAGTACTAGATACGTACGTGTTTGGATAGTCCGATGACCGGATTTACTGCCAACATATCCGGGGATCTCATGGGTCGCTTCCCGAAGATTCACCGATGAAGTATGACTCACACTTTATTAATCTGGGATTAATTAGTAAGAGAGAGAAAATTAATATGAGATTAATTACAGAGATATTTTATCTGGGATAAAATATTATTTAAAGAGATAGAACGATTAATTTGGAATTAATCGATAAAATAATACATTCGATATATTATACGAAATTAGATTTCGACGCGGAATTAAAATTAGATTTTAATTCGGGCAAACAAGTTAACTTAGAATTAATTCGTTAGCGACGTGAATAGTAATTTTGCTAGGCAAAATTATTTAATTGAATTTGATTTAATTACGTCGTAACGGAAAATTCGTTAATTCGGAATTAGCAAACCCGAGCCCGGGAGTGTTTGCAGGCCCACTCACATTTGGAATCGAGTGGGACCCACATGTCACATCACATGTCACATCACTTGTCACTTTAAAGTAGCTTTTTGGTGATGGGTTTAGGTGAAGTTGTTGGTGACTTAATTTACACTCCATTTGAAAGCTTTGAATGACTATTACCAAATCCATTTTTGGTATATCATTTATTTTGATTTTTGAAATCAAAAATACAAGTCTTCTACTCTCTCCCTCATCCAACCTCACGGCATTGTGCCATTTTCTCCCTCTCTCAATTTTCTTCTTCCATGGCCGAATGTTCAAGGATGAAGATGGTGATTTTTGTGGCAAAAATCACCAAGAGCTAGCACTCAAAAAAGGACATACAAAGGTGATAGGGAAACCCACCCGTGGGCATGGAATGCACACCCAAGCTTGGAGCTTGGCCGAGCAAATGAAGCACAAAAAGGAGGGCTTTGCCGTGAGCTACATGGAAGAAAAAGCTTGAAGAATTTTGTTGTTCCTCGCATCGCAAAAGCCGATCAATGTAAGTATGATTCCGCCATGCTTCTTTGTTGTATTCGCACATGATTTCTTGCTTGAATCGATCTTGGGACTAACCTAGAAACCCAACAATGGTATCAGAGCCATTTTGAGCATGAAACATAATTAGGGTAAAATTTGGGTAAATTGGATTTGAGCATGTTTTGACTAAATTACTTGTTTGAGCATGCTTGTATATGGATGACTTGGAGTTGTTTGTGATCAATTTTGTGAAAATGGATTGGATCAAATTTTCCCCAAATTTGAGGCTTGGCCGAAACTTGAAGGTGCCCAAATGTCATGGAATATTTTTGTTTTTGATCATTGGATGAGTTGAAATCATTTGGGAAATGTTGATTTAGGATTTAAATGGATTGAATTCGGAATCGGACATAAATTCCCCAAAATGCCGTGACTTTGAAGCATGTAAAATGATTGATTTTTTGATTCAATTGTGTTGGACATAAGTTGATGATGATAAGCATAATTAATTGTGTAAATTGATGTTTTGGAAATATTAATTTGGTTAATTAATTATGGCATACACTTTAGGTTAATTAAATTATGAAATTTGGAATTTTGGTAATTTAATTAATTGGGCCAAATTTGGAATTGGACTTTTAAAGTTGTAATTGGGCTTAATGGGCTTGGTTGGGCTAAGTTTGGTTTAGGCTAATTGGTTGGATCCAATTGGGCCCAAAACCATATCCATAAATTCCAAATATAATTAAATGGACCTTTAATTATAATTGGGCCTAATGGGCCTAAATTGGTTTCTTGGCAAATAAGGGTGATTCCTTAAATGGGCTTTGGTATTTGGGTTTGACCCATATTGACCAAAAGTCCATGCCTTAAGAAATTAATTAAAAGCTCATTGGACTTTAATTAAATTAACATTGGATGTTAATCGGGCTTTGAGACCCGTAACGATTAGATTTAGAATCTAAGTCGTAAAGGCACATTAAAAAGTGTAATATTTAATTTGGAATTAAATAAAGAATTAGTATTGAATGCAAATTAAATTGGATTTAATGTTGTAGTTTAATATAATTCAAGAATTCGTACTAATTCTTAAAATGAGTCGGACTCGCGCAAAATCAAATCGTTGTTTGAACATTGGATGGTCATTAATTTTCAGATTAATTAATTGGATTAGATTGATTGATAACATGCTTGTGTGAATACATGGATGCGATGTATGAATAATGCATATCAGATGGATATTAGATGGGTGAGGGCAATTTTGGAAATTGTTGTAATAAATTTAGAATTTTTTAATTGGACCTGCGTGTCCAACCTATTACTTATTGACTCTGTGTATTCCTCTTCTCACCTATTCCCCTAAATGTAAATGAGGTTTCTTTAGAAGTATTATGTAATCGGGAAGAAGTAATACTTGTGCTAGCGGGAGAGAGGAAATGGAGAGATTTGTTCTAGGAACAATGTGTTTGAATATCCATCCGCATATCATTATTATATTTATTTATACGCGCCTTATTATGTTTTTAGAATGCATGTTTAAGGGTGTATGATGATGGGACCTTAACAAATATAATAAATTGGTTGCCAATTACGCGAAAAACCCTCAACACATATTAAGTGTTTTTCCTTCCATTGAGTGATTCTTACTCAAGATCCAAGACTGGCACTGGTTTGTTGGCCAAAGTCAAGACCTTTGTCTGTCGCGGATTTGTTTGAATCATGAAGGCTTTGTTCCATATCGGTGTCTTGTCCAAGTTGTGATTTGTTGGCCAAATTCAAGATCACTTCTTGTCCATCGACATCGATTACGAAGCTTTCCAAAGTCAATGGGTTCCGCTTAACTGGGATCACTAAGTTTGTTGTGCCAAAGCCAAGGCTTTGTTAATTCAGAGGAAAAAGGTTAGGGAATATATTGGATATATTGGCATATATAAGATATATGTTTCGGACTTGGATGTCCACCTACTGGATCTAGGAATTGGATGGGATCCAATTGATCTTAGAGATCTACCTAGTTAATTATCATACAATTTATTGGCCAAAGTCAAGGTTGTGTATTATTTAACGGGATCCTAGCCCACTAGGAAACAAGGTTTCCCGAGTACCCCATTTAGGGTTAGAGGCTCGCCGAAAAATATTGGGAGGCAAATATTAAATTTGCAATATTGGTTTAGTTACTTGCCATACGCGCTCATTTCAATTTTTCGTCAATACGTAATTATTTATTAGTTGGACTAATATTTAATTGTTGTTTTAAATTAAACAATTGGACTGAATACAAACTACTTCAATTATAGTTGATTATATAATTGGATTATAGTAATCAATATATTTGAATTTAACCAATTAAATTATAGTTGATTATATAGTTAGATTATAGTAATCATTATAATAAATAGTACCTGAAATCGTTGATTAAATAGTTGGACTATTAGAATCAAGATAATTGAAAGATTAGTGTTTAAAACATAATCTTGGGTGAAAATGTTTTTTAAACGACTTTAATTTTCAAATTGGGAATAAAATATCAGGATAGTCCTGAAAACCGAGAAGTTACTTTATTTGATATAGTGATGTCTCGAGCCTAAGCCCGGAGTTGAGCAAATAGTAGAACATGATATTTGGAATATTCATGTGATGATAACTTTAGTGCTTAATCCATTATGTTTGCCGCAAAGACTCCTTAATTTCTTAATCAGAACTAAGGATTAGATCCTTATAGTATGATATTGAAATTGAAGGATCTTCATAGATCTATCCTTAAATCTTAGAAGAACAAATTGCAATAGAAAACTCTTGGAGAGTTAATGTCTATACTCAGGGAGACAAAGCCAAAGTTTGCAATAGGGCAAGAAGCGCAAGGCGCATATTATTTCGACATTCCAGAAGGCCAAGGCTTGGCCAAAGGCTTCTGGAGTATGGAAAAAAGGGCAAAGGAAAAATCATTATAATCTTATGGGAAGACAAATGACATATCCCAAGATGTCTGCCTAAACTGTGGCAAACGAGGTCACTGGAAGCGTGACTGCCGTATGGACAAGGCAGACATGAAGGAATTGAAGACGGTGCAAGGCTCCGGTTTCAAATACGTTTGTCATAAAAATGTTCACTACTAGTATTAAAATTGGATTTTAGATACTAAAAGTGGTACATAAATATGCATTGGTGTGTAGAATCTGCTGATAAGCAGGATACTAACTTCAATTTAGATTTACCTACGAGTCGGAAACGGGATGAGAGTCGCTGTTTTAACCGTAGATACCTAAGTTTAGGAACTACCCTTCGGATGTGTACTTAAATTAGGAAATTGTTACAATGTAACTAGTTTGACTAGAAACATTATCTCTATATCAGAGTATAATCTGTTGCGGATAAACCTTTATATTCTAGAACACTAAAGTGTTTTATTTTATAAAGATGATATTGAGATAAACACATTAGATGTGAATAACAGTATTTATATTTTGAATATAAATAAATCTCAAATGTATAACATGACAAACAAATAGCTCAAATTGAGTAAATCAGTTGAGACTTATCAGTGGCATTGATGTCTGGGACACAATTAAACATGACTCGTATATCCACACTTTCGAAGAGTGGGTACTAGGACGAATTTGATTTTATTCAAATAATGTCTACGAATCTAGTTTATTGGGCAAAGTGCCTATAACACCTTTTACTTGGTAAAAGTGGAAGTGCAACTGATATGTTAGCCCTCGTTCATAGTGACGTAAGTGGGCCCATGTCTAGCTAGGCTAGAGGTGGATATGAACACTTCGTAACCTTTACGGATGTGGCATCGCGTTATGGTTATATGTGTTTCTTGTAAAACACGAATCGGAAACTTTTGATAAATTCAAAGAGTTTCGACACGAAGTAGACAAACAGATCGGCTAAAGTATAAAACCATCACGGTTAGACCATGATGAAAATACTTAAGCAATAAGTTTCTCAAATACTTGAAAGAGTATAGTATTCTTTCAATGAGGACTCCTCCCGGAACACGTCAATTTAACGGTGTGTCCGAACGGAGAAATCGAATTTTGTTGGACATGATAAGGTTAATCATGAGTCGCTCTGAGCTACCATTTCCTTCAAGGGATACGCATTAGACAGTGCAAGACTTATTTTGAATAAGGTTCCATAAAAATATGTTTGACAGATTTCATATTAGATATGAACATGAAAGAAACTAGGTTTTCTCATTCCTGAAGATTTGGGAATGCTAGGCATATGTTTGGATGATACCAAACCAGAACCCAAATCGGATAAGTGCCTAATTGTGGGTTATCCTAGGGAAACCAAAGTATAGTACTTATACAACTCACAAGAGAACAATGTAATTGTTGCTTGCCATGCGGTTTTCCTAAGAGGAATACCTATATGCAGTGATAAGTGGGAGGAAAGTAAAACTCGATGAAAATCAGAGTAATACTATTCCAGGTGCCGATTCCTTAATGGAACACAAATAGTTCATCAAGGATGAAACTATACCAATAATCTTCGAATACACAAGAACCACGTAAGTCAGAGAGAGTCAGAAAACAACTTGGGAGGTATGGGTTTCTGATCTCACCTCATAAAGATGTCAATTTTATTTAGGAACACAACTGACTACGTATGAGGAAGTGATACAAGGTATTGACTCCCTATTATGGCAAAGTGCCATGATGTCCGAAATGGATTCCATGTATACCGACTATGTTTAGACACTGGTTGTTGTACCGGAAGGCATTGTGCCTATTGGTACAATATAAGTCTTCAAGGAAGACATATATGGAAGGCAACATACCACCATACTAAGCTGGGCTTGTAGCGAAAAGGTATCGTTATCAACATTGTCGATTACGAAGAAACCTTTTACTTGTTGCCATGGTTAAATCTATTTGGATAAAGCTTGCTAATGTTACATGTTTCATTTATGAAGGATGGCAACTGAACGTCAAAATCGCTTTCCTTAAATGGAAACCTTTTGGAGGATGTTTACAACATCCTGACGGTTTTGTCGTACCAAAACGAACAAACAAGGTTTGTGAGTTAATTCGATCCATGAATGGATTGAAGCAAGCATTACGTTCTTGGAATTATCGTTTTGATGTAATCATAATGGTATATGATTTAATTCAAAACGAAAATGATTTTTGTGTATATAAGGAGGTTAGTGGGAGCGCACTGACAATGAATATCCTAAGTAATGATGACATATCATTTCTTGGAAATGATAATCCCATAATACAATCGGTGAAAGCTTGGCTTTCATGAAAAATTCTCCGTAGAATTCTTGCGAGAAACAACCTTTATTATAGGGATAAAGATCTAATGTGATAGATCTAAAAGTTGTTGGTACTCTCCGAGAACTCGTACATTGAAAAATGTACGTGACCTGATGTCTCATATACTTTGAGCATATAGAGTCACAATCGGGCCAATCCAAGTGATATTCATTGGATTGATGTTAAGAACATCCTTGAGTATCTTAGAGGAACTGAGGATGCTTTCTTATACTATGGAGAAGGATAACTTGAAGTGACTGGGTTCACTGCTGCAAGTTTCATAACCGATAAAAACGACTATGAGTCGTAAC
>SKCR01019525.1:0-67435 GCA_019454045.1 Zanthoxylum bungeanum | reverse complement strand
AGAAAGAATAGAAATTTGAGAGAAAAGTTGAGAGAATTTTCCCAAATTCACTCCCCTTATTCTAGTATTCTATGTCCTGATAGAGTCTATTACTCATGTAAGATAAGTATGAGATAGACTCTGTCAGAACAGTCCTCTTAACTGGTATCATTAAGAGGCAAAAAGCTGGGTAGATCAGGACCTTATCTATATCGGATTTCTTAGCTAAGGCAATTAGTCAGCTTCCTTGACAATATTCAATTTATTCATTTACGAACCTAGGTTTGGGTGTCTAGAATCTCTAAGTTCTCTTTCGCATCTCATGTCTATTGGAGACTCCACGACAAATCTTGATTTCTTGCTTCTTTTATCTTTCTAACTATCCTTCATGATTAGGGGTTCTTGATATCTATACGAAGTACTCAAAGGCTATTGGTTTGTTTGAAAGAATCTTCTAAGGAATGAGGGATCTTACTATGGTCTACTCGTCATTTTATTATTGCTCAGGCTTAATATATTCTTTTGTTATTATAAGTTCTGGTATTTTCATTATTATCTCATTTTGTATCTCTAACTTTTTCTGCCTCTGGTTACCTTACATGATTCTTTACTTTCCTTATAGCTTTCTCTTTCTCTTTTTACTCCCCTGAGTGAATATTCTTAGTAATGTACTATCTAGTTTCATAACTTGTTCTGAACTTCTGGTAATAAACCAGGATGGCTACAAAAGGATTTTCAAGTTGGACAAAAAGTATAGTTTCATAAGGAAGAATATTCGAATAGCTTGGGAATTCTTACTAACCTGTCTATAGGTCTTGAGGACGTACTTGAGGACTGAAAACTAGAGAGGTAGTGCCTCGTATACTAGTACATCGGGCATACTATACAAGACCCCAACACTCTACCCATTGCAGTCACTGACTCCCTAGAGCATGCTCTGATACCATCTTTGTAACATCCCCTCCAGGAGATACTACCGGCAGGGAATAGGCTATCATATCCCTTGAGCCTCTGACTTTCTGACTATGATCAATACTACTAATCTCATCTCAAACATAAACTCATGCATACGGACCATTGCCCAACTCAATATCATGAAATGCAATTTAATACTAATAACTTTTATACTCAATAATATCACACTTTACAATTCTATACATGGATATTTTAACATATTTCAAAGACTTTTACATTACTAATGACTAACATGCGACTTCAATTTGACTCTGACTCTGCTGAACCTCTGTACTCGACCTGGTGGACTGAAACACCCTAGTGACTGCCATCAGTATCTATCCTCTCTAGCTCGTCCTCCGGGTAACCTGCAAAACAGAAGAACTGGGAGTGGGGGGTTAGATCGTTTGAACGATCTAGTGAGTGGACAGTTTAAAATAGAAACTGAAATGCTTTATGAAAATCCATTGTTCTAAAACAAGAATCATCTCAAGGAAAACAGATCTTTTCTGTAAACTCTTCTTTTTCTAAAAAGAGTTCTCTTTCTGGAAACCTTTCTGGAAACCTTTCTTTCTGAAAAGTTCTGAAATTACTTTCTGTAAAATTGAAATTCTTTGGAAAACTCTTCATAAAACTTATCGTTTCTGAAAATCATATCTCTAAAAATCTCATCTATGCAAATTTATCTTTAAAAAAAAAACTCATTTCACTGAAAATCTATCTCTGAAAAACCTGACATATGAAGGTGTTATGTCTCGTCGTCCCCCTATATGCCTAAACTAGTGGTCTTGGAGCGTTACGTCTCGTCGTCCCCCAAACCACTGAACTAGTGTCAGGCGTTTTGATCCATACTATCATCCTGACCCTGAATCTAGGGTCTATGGACTTTACGTCTCGCCATCCCCCTAGCCCTGAATCTAGGATCTAGGGACATCTGTCATCCCTAGACCTAAACTACGTGTGCACGCGTTATATGTGTCCGTCAATTCCAGTAAGTCATAACTAAGGTGGGTTTTTCCCCCATGCCTCCAAAAATCATCAAAATCATACTTTTAAAATCAAAGCTTTCTAAGACACTCTCAATCAAAAAAAAAAACTGAAATAAACTTTGTTAACGTCCTATGTGCTAAAAAATAAGTTGTAAATCAAAAGCTAATAAATAGAAATCAATTTGAGAAAATGGTCCGCTCACAGATTTGGAATCTGGCTGGCATTACATATTTCGCCGAGGGAAATTACAGTTCCTGCGATGATCTATAATTAGTAAACTTGGTTAGAACATAAGTCGTGGAACATGCTTCAGAACAAAACTAAGTTTCCCAATTCAACTAATCTATAATCACCACAAGATGTATTATGCTTACGACATGTCATAAAACGTGTATATGAGATGATATGAAATCCTTAGAGTGGTATCTAACATCATAAGTTGAAATTGAAATGATATGAAATTATTTCTGTCTCGCGTCACGATGCTAAATCTGGCGCGTCGCGACGCCCACGAGATCATATCCGAAGCAGAGCCTCTGCTTGATATGTGTCGCGGTGCTATGTGCTCCGTATCGTGACTGCCACATGTTCAGACCCGAGGTAGAGAGCCTCGGCTGGTTACGAGTCGCGACGCTCACACGATCAGACCCTAGGCAGAGAGCCTTTGTATGATATGCGTTGCGACGCTGGGTGCTAAGCGTCGTGACGCTAGCCCGATTTCAGGGCCTAGCACCAACACTTTAATGACATACCCCAAAGCAAATCCAACACCCTCATTTCACACAAACTCTTCTTTAAATTTTAACATTCATGCATGCTATACCATCATACCATCATCAAAGTAACCCTCTAATCTTATAATCCTTAGTTTTAACTTAATATCTAGAATTCTAGAATTTTAGAATTTCTTAATAGAATCAATTTCCTAATTCACTATCCACCTCAATACAATTACTAGTATGCTAACAACACTAACATAACATTATTTATTCAAAACTCCACAATTCGAGTTTTGGGTTAAGATTTCTTTACCACAACTCATTTGATTTCTTTCATCAATCAAGCTTTCTAAGCTTGCTATTCCTCTTCTTGGCTTGTTGTGTGTTGATTTTCATTTGCTTTCTCTATCACTTTGGTAAGAAATGGCTCCTCTCTTCTTTCTTCCCTCTTTTCCCTTCTCATGTTTTCTTCATCTTCTCTAATATTAGAGATGAATGAATAGTGTGTCCTATTTATTCTAGGGGCTAATGGCTTTTATTTCTATTCTTGATTAGTTTGGTTCTTTCTAGAGGAGTCTAGGGACTTAGTAGATATTTAGAACTATTGGGCCATTTTGAGAAGGGTAATGGGCTTTTGGATTAAATTGGAATTCCTTTTTAATCCTCATTTTCGTCACAGTGCAGATGGTCTCAGAAAATGACCATATTCGACCTAGTTCTGTTCCAAATTTGGAACACTACTCAACATAAAGGTGTTCGATCTTCGTCTTAGATTTCCGGCCATATAAAACCCATAAAAGTCGGAGATCTCACAAAAATGTTATGGCCCGAATAATAAGGGCTGTCCGGATTGAATCTTAGACTAAATTCCGTATTGGAACTGCGAAGAATTTATCGAATGCCGAAAATGTAATTCCACTAGCACATGCACGCTCAAGCATGATTTATATCATGTATTATGCTACGTATGACATAGTAGTCGTCGAAATTAGTGGGGTGTTATAGATACACTCCATGTTTTCCTCTTCTCCCTTGCTCATGGCAATGAGCAGTTTTTATTCACCGCAGTGCGTGATTTTACTATTTTTTGTGGTATAGTGGTTTTCGATTCTGCAGTGATTTTTTGGTGGTACAACGGGCTATTTCAGGACTACATCGAGCTATTTCGGTGGTTCAAAAATTATTCGAAACTGCAATAAAACTTTTGATTCTGTAGTGGTTGTTTCGGGATTGTAGTGGGCTATTGCGGTGGTGCAAAAACTGTCCAAAACTGTTTTGATATTTTTAGTTCTGCAGTGGCTGTTTTGGGACTGTAGTGGATTGTTACGGTAGTACAAAAACTGTTCAAAATTATTGTGGATTTTCGGTTACTGCAATGGGTGTTTTGAGTAGTGTGAGTTTATGTGATAACTGAAACTGGAAAAAAAATAATACAATGCAATTCGGCTCATTGCACAAAGGAGAGAGCAATTTTTTTTTTTTTAATGTCTGATCATGTTGCCTAACGCGCGATTCCACTGTACTTGGAGGATTCCTAAGAAGTGTTTCTGAGGAAAACTCCTACAATTACACCCCATGGACGCAAGTAATGAATTGTAAATATGTATATTTTTTAAGAAATTCCTTGCACCGTTTATCATGATTGATCACTAACAAATCTTGAAGAAATGCAGAAGGCTGACGTATCATGTCAATTATTCAGGTTTATATTATTAATGTTGTGATAAAAATTTGATTATTAATAAAATGATAATTTTTATTATATGAATACATGTCAAATATCTATTAGATATTTTATAAAATAAAATCTTTAGAATGATTCACGTACCACCCAGTAGTGGGGTAGCTAGTCTCATAAGCTATATATTGGCATTATCTGAATGCTTGTTATAACACATGAGTGCTTGTGGCAATTAACAAGTATAACCTTCAAGGAATCCCATATAGAGATCTCTTATCTCATGTATCTATGCAAGTATCTTGGTAACCACATATGAGCTAATCCTTAAACTTGAAGTCCTCACTAGTCATGTAAATTTATGTGTTCACTGGTCTTAGTTGCATGTTTGTTTTAAAGAATATTATTTTGTTTCATGTTATTACTCAATAATTGAATATTAATGGTTAAAGTTACATGTTAATGGTTAAAAGTTTCGTCTTCGAGAAGGTTTCATATTTATTGGTTTTGATTGCATGTTAATAGTTAAAGTTTAATGTTCAGTGGTCTTAGTTGTATGTTCCTTTTGTAAAATATTATTTTTGTTGCGTGTTATTATTCAATAATTGCACATCAATAGTCACAGTTGCATGTTAATTATTAACAGCTTCATATTTATTGATTGTGATTGCATATTTAATGATCAAAGTTATATATTAACCGGTTATAACGGCAGTAGGTTTATTATTTATTTTAATGATTCTTTAATTCTCAATTGTTGGATCTTATTAAAATATATTTAACGGTTGATTGCAGAGGTATATGATACTCATGAGTATTATAGATGGCCCCATTAATATTTAAATAAATTCTTGATTGGCTGCACGGAGTCATATTTCTACATATGGTGATTTTATAATAAAATATTTTTCATTTTATTAACTTAAGAATTAGACTAAAAGAAAAAAATACAGATTCTAATGTAGTGTTATTTATCTTTTAATATATTGAAATTTATGTTTCTCATTAACTTAATAAAATAATAGATCCTTTATTATAAAGTGACTCTTTCTACATTTGTGTTATTTTATGGTTTATATCATGTGTGTGTGTGGAGGCAGTGCCAGGATTTCACCCTAGGGGCTAAATTATAACCTAAAATTTTCAAATTAATAATGTATCAAATAATAATATCAGTTTGTAAGCAAGAACCTATCATATCACTCAATAGTACAGGAAAAAGCTATTTCTGTAACAAAAAAAAATAGTAAGAGAACCATGTAAAACACATTTTATATTACATTGTTGCAGTACATAGCACAAATAAATATTAACAACTTGATAAAAAATTGATATTTTCCATAAATCCAAATGAAAAACAAGAACAAAAATATATGTGAAATGCCAAGTCTTACAAGCCCATAAAAATCAGTCATAGTAAACAATTCAAGTGTTTCCTGGACCAACATGAACAATATCATAAATTAATAGTAACAAAGATAACTACATCCAGAAATAGTTGCGTATATATCGCCCAAACTCCCATTTTCTTCAGTAAAACCAGTAGCACGAGCTTCCACAAAAGAATTAGAGTTCTTCTTAAGCTCATTCTAAGGAAAAAAAAATAAAAAATTAAGTGTTGAAATATAACAAGTCCTATGTGTTGATGGTGGTTTTCAGACCCGATAAACTTTGAGATATGAAATAGGGTATAAATAATTTTCACTTACCAAGGGTCCGAGCCCGAGGCACAGAGGCCCCCGACTTGAGGAGAGGAATCAAACTCAATAGCTTTTGCACATGTGAAGACCGACCTGGGGTTGTCATCATGTGATATATTTTTGTACTTGTAACAATGGGATTTGGAGTGAGCCAGCTGAGGTACAGTCACATACACCCAAAGAAACTTTACTAGAAACAAAGAAGCAAAGGAGGCTCATGAATCTTCAAGCACTTATCAAGAATGATCAAGAATTGTAAAGAAAAAGTAAGGGAAGTGAAGGAACCCCTCCCGTCCCAACCTTTTAAAAAGAGAGGAAGATGATCCAGCATCAAATATCTCGGTATGCCGACCCGAGGACCGAGGTGAGGTTTACAGTATCATGTTTGTGTGAGTGATGTAAGCCCTACATAGAAGTTTGAGCCTCTCCCCCCAAAAGGCTGATGAGATGGGAGTAGGCCTGAGGCAAATCCCCTTACGCACGGAACAGCGTGGGAGTGGTTGAAATACAGGCCGGCACATGGGCAGAACATGAAACAATGGCAAAAAGGTGAGAATGATGGTTTTCATATGGCAGAGGGTGGTTGTGTCAGACGACCAGAGCTATTGCTTGCAGATGTTAGTGTTCCTAGAACATGCCACAAGATCTCTAAGAGTGATTCGTGTGTGAATAAAAGAAGAGTTGCGGAAATACTCACAATGATTGGTAGAGATTCAAAATCTTTCAAGGATGTAATGGAAGCTCCAAGCCTTCAAATTGAATTCCAAACTCTAAGATTGGTTTCCCTATCACCTTCATTTGTCTCTTTAATGTGCTAGCAAGAAGAAATTTTGCAACAAAATTCTATGGGAGAGGGAGAGCATTCAAGATTTTTGGAGAGAAATGGGAGAGGATGAATAGTGAGTCATACTTTCAAAGTTGACTTGCTTTTTAAATATATAGTTGGTGTGTTGAATTGGTTTGAGTGTAGAAAAAGCAATCCCAAGCTTTCACTCAACCAATTACCAAATTTCATCAAGTGTCAAACACATTGATGTAAGTTGGTGGGCCCCACTTCAAATTCCAAATTTAAGTCGGACAATCCAACACGCAACTTCGCTCGGGCCCGGGTTCGTTTAAATCCGAATTAAACGAATTTACCGTTGCGACTTAATTAAATCCAATTTAATTAAATAATAATGTCTCGCAATATTATTACGTAAGTCGCTTACGAATTAATTCTAAATTAATTCGTTCGCTTGAATTAAAATACAATTTTAATTCCGCGTTAAAATCTAATTTCAATTAATATATTATTTAGCCCAATTAATTAAATAGTAAAATCTAATTTCACCATTAAATTCATTTTGCCGATTAATTCCAAATTAATCGCGTTCTCTCTTCTCGACGAATTTAATCCCAGATAAATTCTCGACGTAATTAATCCCAGATTAATTCTTTCTCTGATAATTAATCCGAGATTAATTATTGCCGTAATTAATCCCAGATTAATTTTCTTTCTCATAATTAATCCTAGATTAATTCTGTTCGAGTCAAATATCATCGGTGAATCTTTGGGGAGCGACCCAAAAGATCCCTGAATATTTTGGCAGTAAATACGGTCATCGGACTATCCGAACACGTACGTACCCGGTACCACGTTCTTACCGATTTACAAGACATGGTTGTCTTCTAGCAAAACATCGTGCCTACCCAATTCTCCAGAAATATTCTTTAAATGAATAAATAATCTTTATCAAGCATAGCATACTATGTATTTCGTATTACGACCCAGTCTCGGATGTCACATGCTCGGCCTGAGGCTGGAATTGTGTCTGCCCCGTACGAAGCATATATCGGATCACTGGCAACTAGTCTCTATAATCGGATAATCATGACCTAGTCATATTATCCCGATGACTGCAGTACTTAAGAGTACTAGTTCTGTATCCCTGCGTGATCATCATCTCCATATGACTGAAGTGATACTTCCATCTTGACATCACACCCAATACACTACGATTCTCAGTATACCCAGAAGAGGCGTACACAGAACCTGTTAAAGCCTCAGACGACCAAAACCAAAGCGTACTGATTGTCGCAAGTATTAGCGATGCACGTCTTAGGTTAGACCAAATACACCTACCCTGATTCGGATTCCCATAGGAACATAGTCATACTACCAATGAGATTCCGAGGGGTCTATCCAGAGCGATGTTATTCCCGTACCATCGGTAAATAGAACCTCATATTACACTTGCATAAGTATCATATACTTAAATATATGATAGCTATGTCGTTAAGCTTCCATAACGCGCACAAGTGTAATACTAGCCTATTCCGCATTATCGATGTCCAGTCTCGATAATACTACGACTATGGATATTTAATGATTAAACCTTTCGTGGATTAATATTGTCTCATATCTTATTAATCTGGTACTAATCATATAGATTTTTATCATTTATATATTCAGGTAATCCAATTACAAATGATAAAAGAGCAATTTCCTTTGTCACATAGTTAATTTTGTACAAGAACATCATATCCTTTACAAAATAGTGATATTATGGGTCATAATTGTCCAACAGCAGAGTGGTTGGGGAGAGAAGTATGGGCAATATTGACAAGCTGATGTGAGCTGACGTCACGAGTTGGTGTAATAGTGGATCTAGACGCACTATATAAAGGGGGTGAAGAATCAATTTTAAGGGTTGGTTGATTGTTTCTAGCAATTAAAGCATTTTCATCACCTATAAAAACTCTAAAAAGCTTAGTGTTGGAGAGAGATAAATCAGGTCGGCCTGACCCGAGCTTATAATAAAATTTTCATTTCTTTACATCCGTGGACGTAGGTTGGAGCCACTCTCCGCCGAACCACATCTATATATAAACTCTTCTAAGCTTAGTTAGATTTTAGATATGTGATTTCCTTTATTTCCTTTATTTTTCCTTCTCAAATGGGTGCACTTTGTGAGATAAATTCTCATTCATCTGAACACCATTTTGAGTGTATACTATTTCGAAGTATTCACAGTAGAGAATCCGAATCGTTCATGATCTCATCATTTTCACAAATAGGTCCCACTTAAAATTATGTCTCAAAATAGGAAAAAATGAATATATTTTCCCTTATTTCCAACATAATCTATGAGAAAATCATCTCCATTTTGTTGTCAAGTCTTGTCTTCACTGTACACATAGCTGAGAATGATCGTTCAGTAGTTGTAGTATATACTAAAAGATTAATCACAAAAGCAATTATTTTTGTAGATAAGAGGGAATATTGCTGCTTCATTACCTGAGATACAGCATCGACATCTCCTTATGGAAAAGTAGTAGTACCATCTTCAATAATATTAATTAGAACGACAAATGTAGCACTGAATATTTTTATTAGGCTAGAGACGACCCCGAAGTGAGAACTCCTACGAGTATCCCTAGGCCTTTGTAAAGTACCAATTTGATTAAGCTCTCTCATATTTTTAAGCTCATAAATGGAAATCATTTGCTAGTGTTAGCGGCTTGAGCATGTTTGAGTTAATCATTATAACACCCAGGTCACCTCGGCATGATCCCGGTAATTATTTTTGACGTAAGAAACATATTAAGTATCATACAATATGCATTGATATTCATGAAATCATTTTTTGAAAATTTGATGAATTATTTGTAGTTCTGGTTCTTGATTATTTTTTTATCGCGTACCAGATAACCTTTAGTATTTTGTCCATAACATGAGCTACCGATATCCGTTTTTTGTGCTCTTTATATCGTTGGAATTCTCAGACAATGATCTACAATTTTTTATGTTGAGTATTTTTTCAAATTTCAACTAGAACTAAGTCAAAAAATATATGTTTTACTATATGTTACTGTTCACTTCGGGAAAAGTCTAGAATTAAGCAATATGATTAATTTATATTAAGATTTTTGTTGACGGCGGATTTTGATCTCAGGGGCAATATGGGTTTTTTACTCCCGAGACAATCTTCATCCAACTGTGAATTTGCTTTGTTTATGGGAAACCAAAAGCAAATTTGGCAAAAGATAGATAAATACACCAATCAACAAAGAGATTTAACGTGGTTCGGCGGATCAGATCCAACCTACATCCACGGGCACAGAACGGACGATGTTTTATTACCGAAATATGTTTCTCTGATCTGTTTTGTGTTTACAAGTCTAATTCTCTCTTGTTCTCTTCTCAACTCTCAACTTTCAACTTGTTACCCCCCCTTACAAGCACGCTTTCCCCTCCTATTTATAATAGCAAAGAAACAGTTTTCCTTTTCCCATAAGGATTCCTAGTTGAAACTACATTCACTTCTCATATCCTATTAGGACACTGACTCATTCACTTCCCATATCCTATTAGGACACTGACTTATCAACATTTCCCCATGAAAGTATGATAACTTATCTTCTTATCCGTAAAAATATGATGTCTTATCTTCTGGAGCATATCTCGCCATGTTCTCGGTCTTCATGAGGTCGGTCATGATAGTCTTTTGAACTGAGAATGCTGATGTTGATCTGATAATGCCCGGTCATCCAATCTTATGTGGTCGGGT
Source organism: Zanthoxylum bungeanum (assembly GCA_019454045.1). Taxonomy (NCBI): domain Eukaryota; kingdom Viridiplantae; phylum Streptophyta; class Magnoliopsida; order Sapindales; family Rutaceae; genus Zanthoxylum; species Zanthoxylum bungeanum. The sequence continues at coordinate 56,862 of SKCR01019525.1, read as the reverse complement.
TACAGATCATAAGTGCTCGGCCCTCAACTCATGTGGTCGGGTCGGTATTAATGATCTCGATCAACAAGGGAGTTTACCCTTTTTACCCCTGTCGTATTACTTAAATATCATAGGACCTGAAAATACCACCAACATCTATCCCCTAGTTCTCGGTTCCAAAAAGTGTACGAGTTGGTGCCGGAAACTATATAAAAAGAGTGGTATTTGCTGGTGAACTGGTGGCCAATCTTTGAAGGAGAAAATTCGTCAGCCTACACTTATCTCATCCTCGGTTTGACTTAGGTGTTCGGCCTGTCTTTTTTTTTTTTTTTTTTTTTTTACATGTTTCTATTCCACTTTTTATCTTTCATAATCTGCTCCGAATAATCTCCTGCAAACGATCTCTGTTTCTGTATTTTGTTTTTCAAGTTGCAGGAATTTGTGATCGAATATTTCTTGGCGCAGCCGCAGCTGATATTTGACAACCAAACGTCAATAAAAATGAACTGTTCCATCCATTCTGCTGTTGAATTCTCTGCCGACTGGTGATTTCCACCTTCTGCCATTGTCTTACTACGCGAGCTGCTTTTTTTTAGATCCCCACAGACGGCGCCAACTGTTGACGGAGGATTTTGGTCTCAGGGGCAATATGGGTTTTTTACTCCCGAGACAATCCTCCTCCAACTGTGAATTTGTTTTGTTTATGGGAAACCAAAAGCAAATTTGGCAAAAGATAGATAAATACATCAATCAACAAAGAGATTTAACGTGGTTCGGCGGATCAGATCCAATCTACATCCACGGGCACAGAACAGACGATGTTTTATTACCGAAATACGTTCCTCTGATCTGTTTTGTGTTTACAAGTCTAATTCTCTCTTGTTCTCTTCTCAACTCTCAACTTTCAACTTGTTACCCCCCCTTACAAGCACGATTTCCCCTCCTATTTATGATAGCAAAGAAACAATTTTCCTTTTCCCATAAGGATTCCTAGTTGAAACTACATTCACTTCCCATATCCTATTAGGACACTGACTCATTCACCTCCCATATCCTATTAGGACACTGACTTATCAACCTTTCCCCATGAAAGTAGGATAACGTATCTTCTTATCCGTAAAAATATGATGTCTTATCTTATGGAGCATATCTCGCCATGTTCTCGGTCTTCATGAGGTCGGTCATGATGGTCTTTTGAACTGAGAATGCTGCTGTTGATCTGATAATGTCCGGTCATCCGATCTTATGTGGTCGGGTTACAGATCATAAGTGCTCGGCCCTCAACTCATGTGGTCGGGTCGGTATTAATGATCTTGATCAACAAGGGAGTTTACCCTTTTTACCCCTGCCGTATTGCTTAAATATCATAGGACCTGAAAATACCACCAACAATTTTAATTACAAAAAATCTTCTCTTGTGCTATATAAATGCCGCTATTCATCAATCTCTCTCCTTATTCACGATTTGATCTTCCATAACAACAACAACCACATTTCTTCTCTTCCACACGCCAAAAACAATGGATTTGGAAGCTCTCTCTCAAGTAAAATCAAATAAGTAAGTTTCATAACTCTTCTTCCTCCCTTATTTTCGAGATTCAATCTTGCATCTTCATCCTTTATATTCAGACCCATTAAGAACATGAACTCATTTGGACATATCTAGCATGATTAAGCATGGTAGACTAGCTAATGATGTATTTGGTGAGGTTATAATATGAAATGAACACTTAATTGATGAAACTTAAAAAACATTATGTAATGAGTCACTTGGCCGAAAGTCTAAGGGGGAAAAGAAGCTTGGTTCTCTTGTTCTTGATGTGTTATAACTATTATATGTAATGTAAGTCATAGAGTTATTGTTGGGTGTGTGAATTATTCCAAGGTTGTAAAAGATGAGTTATGGCTGAATTCAAAGGGAAATGAGAGACTTGATTTTTGTATGAATAGTGTGATAAGTAATTCATGTGATATTTAATTTTAGTTTTTGATACTAAATCAATTGATTACTCAATGGGTTGTGAATGGCCTATTTGGCCGAATCCTAAGGGATGAAGCATGAATGTATGTTGTATTTTGGTAAGATTCTTAACATGAATTAAATGCTTAATGAAATGGTGATAACTTGGGTTTGGGTAAGTTGTGACTTGATGATGTTGTTGACATGAAATGGGTATTTCATAACATGGTAATAAACTTTGGCATTAAGAAGATTGGATGCACGTCCATGATGACATTGTAGGAAATGATATAATGCCTAACTTTAATTGTTATGCATTACTAGAGCCGTTGTCTGGCTTTGGATGCTCACCAAGATGATGTTGGACGTGTGCATGAGTGTATGGATAATGCGGGTGCATGACTGAATATTGTTAAATCGGAAGTGATGATGTTGAAATTACAGTATGAGTGTTTAAATTTATAATTAACTTTGATATATATTATAATCATATTGTACAATTAAGTTTATGAGCTATGTAAAAACTTTAAATTGATCCTTATATATGGTTTGTGTTTATGATCTGAGTACTTAATTTACAATGATGACCCAATGATAAACTTACGTAGGTGACTTAAGTACAAGTTATATGCGTATGTTTTACGATTAAGATTCAGTTGCATGTTTAATGTTGACGATTGGTGTATAGGTTTTATGTTGCAAGTCAAGTACATGTTGTGTGGTTACAAGTTAGGTTGTAAGTCATAAGTTTATAGTTGACATTACATATTTTATGTTATGCTTTAAGTTATGATTTCAAGTCTACGATTTCAGCTCAAATACTCAGTTCATGCATCCAGCCTGTCTCTTAGTTTATTTCATGTATAACATGTTTATTATTCATATTTGTGGATTATAAGTCATCATTTAGAAGGTTAGGGTCCTGTTTAGATGGCGTTCATCCAATACCTATTCTAAAATAGGTAATGGCCGTTGTATGAGCATTATATGCATAAACCGGTACCATGACCATTTCTAGTTACATGTTTGGTTTATAAAATAATCATATCTTTAATAATAAAATTCATGTATGCCGAATGTCTCTAGTTTGTAGTCCCTATATGCCTTTAAGTTTATGTCCTCGTCAGGATTTCAAACTTATGTATTATAGATCAATAATTATGTTTAGATAGTTAGTCGATGACCTGAATCATGTATGGACTGGTATAGATCCAAGCCAGGGTTGGTTTAACCACATGTTTGGGTGATTTGGTAAAATATTGCGTAAATTTCATGATTAAGAATATATATGTACTTATATTAAGGTAAATTCATGTCTTGATATCTTTTTCTGTATATGTTAGTATGATGTATTGTTGAACAAATTCTATTTCATTTGATTTTAAATTAGGGAATTGAAAAAATACCTATAAATATTTCAATGTTCTAATGGAAAAAAACCTTTACTATTCTAATTAAAATCATAATCATATTTCACTGTTTTAATTTAAATCAAAATTATATATTGATAACGCGTAATAATATTCAAAATCAAATTAATATTCCAAATTAATGAGAAAATAATAAAAATGACATTTAGTATATTTTTTCAAATTTATCACCCAAAACTCATGTTCATTCTCTCATTCAACCAAATGTACATTTTCTCACCTTTAAACTCATTCACCCTCTCTCTATTCTCATTTCATGCTAAGTTCATTCTGGCCTCATCTTAAAATCATTCCCACCTTGAACCAAACCTAACATGAATTTGAAACTTTTAACCTGTTTGTCCCCGAAGGCGGTAAGGGAACTTGTTTCCGTGTACCAACAAGAAAGGCAGTGTTTTACGAGGCATTTGAGATTATTTATATTGATTGAAAATCAAAATAAGGAAATACTCATTGACAAATTTAGGGGAAATGGAAAAAGAACAACAACCAAATGAGAAAAGGAGGGAGAGATTAAAAAAGAGCTACAATCTTAATAACCAAGACTCAAATATGCTGCTACCATGCTTGCGAGAGGAACAGATATATTGTCATCCACTACCTCTGTTATCGGGAGCGACTCAACAATCGTCGCCACCAGAGAGACTAAAGCAATCCGTTGCAACGTCTCAATCCAATCCAGTTGGAAATACCCCAAAATCGAATAGTAGTACAGCATCCTATATTAAAAAGATAAATATCATTTCAGTGTCAAAATACAAAGAGAGTAAGCAAACCGCTAATCGTTAACAGAGGCTTCAACGCACCCAATGGAAACCAAGAATCCGAAAACAAACATTGATATACTGCCAGCCCAACTCTTTTTTTGATTATAAAAGATCTTCATGGACCCATATCTTCTTCCGATAATGTCAGCAACACCTATTAATCCTTGAAGCATAAATAAGTAACTGAGAGGCATGAAGAGAACTAGGTTGGGATAAGACAAGAAACATTACCGTCTCCTCCACACATCATTGAAAGGGAGATCAACCCAATTGGAGATTCACGCCAAAAGACGACAGCAGAAAGTATTAACATCAGAACATAATATAACGGCCCTCTAAGCAACTCCCTGCTAGTACAAGAACATTGAAGCAAAATTACAAAGAAAACCACCTGAATCAAACAGTAACAAATCCAATAACACGAAGATAAAGGTAATGGGGAAAATTACTCTGGGTTTCCTTCACGGGTAACAGATTTTACGAGTCCTTCATCCTTTACCAATGAGAGGCCGTTAATGACAAGTCTTGAGCAATTCACAAGTGGAACCAAAGAGGCAAAGTAGCGAGCCTCTTTTGAGGTACTATTCTAGTATTCAAAAGATCAAGTGAAACGTTAAGGAAAACACGAATCGATAAACAAATTGACTTTGTTAAAATTTCAAAAAGTCGGAGAAGGGATACCTGAAAATTGGCCATGAAACCATGAATAACACTCCTGACAATATATGTACCAGTTTTCGGCTCAAACTCTGCTCCAATAAGTACATGAAGAAGAATTGTCAAAAAGAAAGCAAGCAAATTCTCATTAATGTACTACTCCTTTACATTATCAATCTGGCATCAACTTACAATACAGTGAGAATTTGAACAAACTTTCGTTTGCTTCATGTCACCAAAAGTAGGCTACCACTCCCACTCTCCTGCTTAATTAAGGTAGTTCACAACCTCTTGGCATCGATATACATGTATTACAGTAAGAAGTTAAACAAAGCTTCGACTCCCCGTCCACTACTCTATATTATGCAACCACTTTACGACATCACATCATAGTATGGCTCATTAATTTGCTTGTGCTAGTCCATGTAAAAAGAATTTAGGAAGAAATTAGGGGTAGCATCGATTGATGAGAAGATGAGAGAAACAAGACTAAAATGATTTAGACATATTCAACGTAAGCCTTTTAAGTGATCAAGTGAAAAAAATAAGAGCAAATGGTGCTGCCATATGTCGAGTGAGAAAGGGGAAGACCTAAGTTGATATAGACAGAAACCATAACCAAAAAAAAAATAAAAAATAAGTTTTATAAAGCTTGATGAATCAATGATCTCAGATAAAGTATTATGGTGTCAAAAGATCCATGTAGCCGATCCCACGGTGGGAAAAGGCTTTGTTTGGTTTAGTCAATGTAAACTCAAAAAGGAAATTACCTCCACACATGTTCTACTGGAACTCGCTACTTCACTACCTCAAATCATTTTTTTTTTTTCAATTTGTTTGATAATTATGAAGAAGAAACCAAGATAACACGTCACCCCACAGTTATTTTTCCAGCCACTAGCTGAAGCTAGTACATTATAGACACTGAATTTTCAAAAAACTGTTTTAAATGAAAAAAAAAATTATCAGATGATTCAAATTTTAAGATTTGTAATTTCCCTAAAGGCTAAATCCTAAACAAAATGTCTTAAAGTTTAATGATTTAGAATTTAATTCAAAATTTGAAAAACCTTATAAGACCCATCAGCGCCCTTTTGTTTTTAACTGCAGTAAACACCCTATGCCTTAAAGACTATGATATATTCATAATTTAAAAATAATAAAATCAACAACGAACTACAATTAAAAAAAAAAAAACAAAACAAAAATAATCTTCATGGCTGTAAAAGGGAAACAAAAATTGGACCTGTTGAATGAGCTTCCTCTGAGTAAGATTATCAAAACTCAAAACAAGACTGTACGCGCCGGCGAGTACAACCGCAGTAGCTCCAGCATCTTGCAACAATTGGCCAACACCGGCGGTGACCCGAAACCTCCGGGGAGATAACGAGTACACACGTGCGGGCCAAAACGTCGACCCGCGATAGGGGAAGTGGGTGGTGTTTATACCCACGTGGCGGCCAGGGATTGGGAGCGTGGATAAGAGGCCGAGGGCCAGGCTCATGTCTGAGTTAGATTTGGGAAACAGAGTTGAAACAAAAGTGCGCTGTTGTATTTCTTTTATTTCTCAAATAAAAACTTCGTCGTTTCATCTTTTTCGGGGCATTATTGTGGGCTTACTGATCCAAGCCTGCTGGGTGTTACTTTACTTGTAGTAGGAGTGTGTATTAATCGGTTTTAACCGATCAACCGAACCTTTCCGACCAATTTTTTTATAATGGTTCGGTTATTATGATTAAATCGGTTTTTCGGTTAAGATTTTTAACTTTTTCGATTTGGTTAAGGTTATGAGATTTGTATAATTGAACCGACCAATTAACCGATTACAAACCATAATTTGACTTTATATATATTTTTAATTAAAAAGAAATTAAAATTTTTATCTTATGCCTCTACTAAGTGTAGTTGTAGACTATTTTTTGATTAATATAAATTTATCTTCTGTTGTTAAACACATTATGTTTGTCTTTTTGATGAATTTAAATTTGTATTAATGTGTTAATGTGAATTGTTATTTGTGGAGACTCTGGACTGGTTAATAATCGAATTAACCAAAACCGATCGAAAAATAATGGTTAAATTGGTTTATGTGTTATCATATGATTAAATCGGTTAAATTTTTACTTAACCAAATAATTTCGGTTCGGTTAAAAAATCAATGATTAACCGACCGATGTAGACCCCTAAATAGTAGTAGAAGTGGGTCCTATGTTATTTTAAATCTGATATTGCCATTTATTCCCCAACATTTTACCTATTTACATATATATCCGGTCAATCTAGAGTTTACACTTTCCACTTACACATTGACTGGACAATAGAAAGTCCAAATCGGTTCAAATTTGGTGAGAAGAAAAACATCAAAAAATTGGTCGGTTGAAATTAAAAAACAACAAAAAGTTATGAACAAGATGAGAAATTCTACCTAAAGTTATTCTCTAGGGTTCAATGATTTTTCTCTAGACAACTATGACCAAAGGAGAGAAATTGGAAGGAGATATTGAGGCCCAGTTGACAGCAAAGCACGTAGCAACATATCATACTACGCAGAAAAGAGCAACTAGACATTAGACAAACACTGAAGGTGAGCGACAGCCTATACCCGGCCACGGTTCCGGTTCGGCCCTAACGGTTGGCTTCCTGCCCTCAAAATAAAAAAAAATGCCATTAAGGCATAAAAAAAATTATAAATTATAAATTTCTAATATATCCCAATAACGGTAATAAAACGGTTATATTTAGGGGCATTTTTTGTATCAAAAAATTCTAAAACTCTATAAATATGATTCATTTTTCATTATTTCAACACACCAAATTTTAAACTCTCTCAATTCCTACAATTCTCTTATTCTCAATCTCAATTCAATTAGTTATTATCATTCGTAATTAGGCGTGGCAAATAGAACCGGACCCGGCCCGGTCCGCATGGACCCGGACGACCCGGATCCGCAAAAAAAAATTGCGGATCCGGTTTTAAATTTTGTAGACCCGCAATGTACCGGGCCCGGTTGTTTCCGGACCCGGGTACCCGGGACCCGGTACATTCAAAAAAAAAAAAAAAAAAAACCAAAAAAATAACATAACCCAAGTACCATGTACCCAACCCTTATCAAATTTCTAATGTATTCAAACTTATTGTGATATTGTTATTTGTTAATACTTAATAGAGTTGAAAAAGATGAAATTAAAAAAAAAAAAAAACAGTGGAGTTGCGGTACCCGGGTCCGGTTCCTGGTATACCCGAGTCCATCCCGGGTAGACCCGGGTCCGAACCCGGAAGCGTTTTTCCGGGTCCACTGCCGAACCCAGGCCCCTCAAAAAACTTGCGGATCCGGATCCGGGTCCATACGGACCCGGGTCCGGATCCGGAAATTGCCATCCCTATTCGTAATTAGTCAATTTTCTTATTTTTCTTACTTATTTCTTAAACGAAAAATGGCAAGCTCATCTGAGAACATCATGTCAAATATGCCAACCCAAGAGAATGACCCTAGTGTCTGTGCACAATCACAGAGAAGAAAAGTTAAGACTCGTTCCTCGGATGTTTTCAAAATTCATTTTCATTTAGAAAAATTAAACGATGACAGTTCAAGAGCGATTTACAACTATTGTGGGGTTTCCTACAAATTTGCTGGTGGATACGGCAATATGATCAAACACATGGAAAAACATCATCCGATTGAACTTGGAATTGATACGACGCAAACTCAAATGGCTATGTACGCATCATCTAGTAGAGGTACGAGTGCTGTAGATTTATTTAAATATTCTGATGCAAAAAATAGAGAAGAATTTGCGAAATTAACTTGTATGACACATCTTTCTTTAAGCTTTGGTGAAAAACTTCATTTTACTAATTACGTGCATAATGCTTTAAATCCTTCTGCATGTAGAATGACTCAAAACACAACAAAACGTCATATTTTTAAATTATATAAAGATGGTAAAATTATTTTTAAATTATATAAAAATTGTAAATTTACAAAGGGGAAATATCTTAAAATTGTAATGGAACTACGTGAACTTTGATTCCTCTCACCCCTGGAGGATACGTAGGCAACTTAAATTTTTAAAAATTTAAGTTCAAGCTCTTCAATGTAATAATTTTATTTATTTATTAAATTAATCTCATATATTTTAATTTATTTTCAAAATTTAAAAAAAAAAGGGTTCGAACCGAACCGGTCGGTTCCGGTTCGGTTCAAGGTTCCGGTTCCACTTCAGTGTGGAACCGGAAACCGGCCGGTTTGGTTCCGAACCGCCGGCCGGGCTACCACAGGCCACACCTTAATTTAAAAAAAAAAAAAAAAAAATCGAATGAATATATCAGTATAGTCATCAAATCAAATCGTACAACATTTCAAAAAATGGCTACAAAACAATAACTCAGCAAACTCATGCTTTCTTGTGTGCAAATCTCTGCAAAGAAGCTGGTAGTTCAACTTCCTCGGATAACTTTTGCTTCTTTTTAGAAAATGATTGTTCTTCCGTTAATTGTTGCTCCATGAAAGGTCTCTTAGCTTTTGTAACCAGCTCCTGCTTCTTCTTTGTTCTCTTACTGGGTTTATTCCTACCCTTTGTTTTATTCTTCATAGTGATCCCCTTAGCAGCTTCAACAGCAGCTTCCATTTCGGATTCTCTCTCCTGCTTTGTTAGTTTCTCCTTCTTCCTAGCGTCCCTCACTGTACCAATCTTACTTGGGTCCAGCATGATTGTTTCAGGTGGTAGCTTGTCAAGTAGAGAGCGCACTTCCTTCTCTCTCCTCTGTTTAGATGTTTCAAATGGGTTTGCCACCCAAGAATCGAAGTTGGGTTCACCTGATCCTGGAACGAGAATACTAGACCAACCCATGGAGTGCCCGATGCCCAACACGTCTTCATATGGGCGAAATGAAACTTTTCCTACTTGGTAGCCTTTTGCCATAGAATGGCCCATGTATTTGCTATAGTTCTGAGATACAGAGAAATCTCGCAGAATCTGTACAAATGATCCAGTTCCAACAGCAAGCAAACCTTTCTGACTGAAGTCTAAAGTCTTTGCATGGCCAGGTAAAGTTTGAAGAACCTCGTATTTCCTCAAATCCCATATCTTAATTTTACGTTCTTTGCCAGATGTGGCCATGAGATGACCATTAGGATGGAATGACAATGCAGAAACAGGCCCCTGATGACATAGCATCTTCACAAGTGGAGAAGCAGTGGTGGGTTTCCACATTGTGACTGTACCACCAGAATGACCTAATGCAACAACCCCATTGAAGGGATTCACCCGCATTACATCTGTGCGGCCTAGACCAGTCCGAAAATTACCCACCATCTCACCCATTGTAACATCTTGATAATGAAGCTGCCCAAATTTGTTTATGGATGCCAAGAGAAAGTGGTTTCTCAGAAATTGAAGTTTCAGAACTGCACCATGTTCCTGTAAGATGTAAAGAATATAAGTTCTCAGTACTGGTGGTTTGTCAAGCATTCTCAAATTTCAACAAGCTACAACCCAGAAGAGCGAAATTATCCAGAAACAGTGAACTTACCTTCAAACAATGAAGTTCCGTGCCATCTCGGTTATAGATATAAGGGTACCTGCAAAAATTTTAAAACTCTTAGCTGAAATTATATTATTGTTTATATTGATATCTGGCCATGCAAAACAGACCTTTGAGACAGTCTTGGAAAGATGCACAACAGGTGAAAATAAAGATAAAAATGAAAGCTCATTTAAGGATCTTAGAAAAAGGGTGAAATTACAAGTGTGTCTGTGTGTGTGTGTTGTGGGTGGGGGGGAGATCAGTAACACAGAAATGTACTTACATAGGTCAATACAAATACAACCAAAATGGACAAAACAGAGCATGTTGGGATTTAAAAGAAATGAGCATAGAATTAGAGCAGCTGAAAGAGAACTTCATAATGAGTTTAGGTTGAAAAATAAACTACATAAAAACAGCACAACTAAGGGATGGTAACTTAGGTCAGCCCAAACAAGTTATGACTTCGAGTGTTCAAATGTAAAGCCATACAAAGGACGTGGGATGACCAATTTTGTATTATTACTGCACCCATAAATCAAAATGAAAGGATTCAACAGGAAGCCATAACAAGGGCAAGGGAATACCAATTGTCCAGTATTGTACAGAGAATATGTAGCATGCTGCAGAGGAATAAGGATTCCTCAAAACCAGTAGTGGTATTATTTTTGTCTCTGCTTATTTCAAATGAAGACTGTCATTGATTGATTATGAAAAAGCAAAATCAGGACAAAAACTAATCTGACTGTCCCTTCATGGAAACCCTTATGTTCATCGTCACACAATACAATCAAATTAGTTGAACAAGTCAATGTTTTAAAATACGTGGCGGCGCCTCGAGGCAGCCGGCCATTGAGGCGCGAGGCGGGCGCCTCGATCCGAAAATCAAAAAAAAATTAAAATCATAATATTAGCATAATAAAAACATCAATAATCCAAAATACATTCATTTCTCCATCATTCATAGTATGTTCAAAAAATAATTGATAACTAATCCCTAAACAAACTATCATTTGTGTCTAGCGTCATGAAACTTGGGTCAAAATCCCTCTCATCATCAGATATAAAACTTGTGGTGAGTTCATTTATTTTTGGAAAATAAGAGCAGGTTTCGCTTATTTTTCTATTCAAATTAGTTAATTTGATTGTTAAAGTATCACATTTACCCTAAAAATATTCTTTTATGTTATTATTTTAAGGGTGAAACGTCGTTTCAAATATTTATTAAGGAATTAAAAGATACAAACAATTTCTAAAAAGGACAAAAATCTTATTATCCCTTTATACTATATGATTTTGGAAAAATTAATAAAAGAGAGACAAATTACCATCAATTGAGTAATGGGATACATTGATTTTTATAGTTTTCTTTTTCTTACTTGTCTAATTTTATGACATCAAATTCCAAATAGGAACATTATCCATTAGTTGTTACTTTAGTAAATGGTTAATGAAGCTTAAGCAACCACATATGACTCATGATCAACAAATTAGGCTAAACAGAGCCGAGAGAGAAAGAGAGCCGAAACAGAGCCGAAAAAGAGCCGAGAGAAAGAGACGATGAGAGACGACGAGAGATAGACCAGAGCCGAAACAGAGAGAGACGATCTGCTGAAGGCAACAAAAAAAATAAAAATAAATTACGTCAGCGCGACGTAGCCGCCTCATGCCGAGTCGCGCCGCCGCGATGTGACAGGGCCTGAGGCGGCCGTGTCAAGCGCTATGATGCGGTAAAAGTGTATTTGTCGCCAGAAGCGGGCGCCTCGGCGCGCCGATGCCGAGAGGCGGCGATTCGGCGCCTCGAGGCGCCGCCTCTTGGCGCTTTTTTAAACAATGGAACAAGTTCCATCAATCTTTGACATAGCCAGCATCCAGAAGTCAAAGATTATGCAAGAAGACTGAACCTAGCAAGAAACCAGTGTTTTAAAAAGCGGCGACGGCGCATTGAGGCGGCCGCTTCTTGCGGTTTCTTCAATTCGGCCGCCTCAGGCCGCCTCACGCGCATGTTTTTTTTTTTTTATACATTTTTTAAATCGAAACGATGATGTTTTGGGGCTCCAAAACGTCGTCGTTTCAATTTGAATATAAAAAAAAAAAAGCAAATTGATTTTTAGGGTTTCTTCTCTCTCTCTCGGCTGTTTCTGCTCTCTCTCTCGTCGTTTCTGCTCTCTCTCTCTCTCTCTCGTCGGCAGCCTCTCTGGTCGCCAGCCTCTCTGCAAGGTAACGATCTTTCCTTGATTTGGGTATTAGGTTTCTTATTTGGGTATTAGGTTTCTTATTTGTTTCCTGGGAAATTAGTGAGTATTAGGGTTTTTGATTTGGGTATTAGGTTTCTTATTTGTATTTTTAATAACTGAATTGGATGTAAATTTTTTGGGTATTAGTTTTTTGAACATACTATGAATTATGAAGAAATTAATGTATTTTGGATTTAACATGTTTTTATTATTCTGATATTAGGATTTTAATTATTTTTTCGATTTTCGGATCGAGGCGCCCGCCTCGCCGCCTCGAGGAGGTCCGCCTCGTGCCTTAATGGCCGGCCGCCTTGAGGCGCCGCCACGTATTTTTAAACATTGGAAACTTCCCTCTCAATTTCATAGGGAGAAAAGCAGGATGGACCCCCTGTCCCAGTGATAATAACTAATAAGTTCTGATAATAGCCTCGATAAACTTTTTCAGTTTCTTCTGAAGGTTCCAAAAGATATTAGGCATCAACAAGCGCTTATATCGCGTCCAATATATGAAAGAACACCAATGTGTTTAGAGCATAAGAACTTAATATTTATTAAAATTAAAAAAGAAAGAACAAAGAAGCCATACTTTTTCTGAGCCGTGGCAAAAAACAGCTCATTATGCAAGAAGACCACATCACGCACTGTTTCTTTAACCTAAACGAATCAATAAACAATTAGTAAATCTGTTTAATCTTCATGATAGACCCGAGAAATCCAAACAATAATTACTCCATTAGAGGATACAAAATAATAACGATATATCTAACAAATAGTAGGATAAACAAAATACCAATTTCGAGTCATTGCCATATTAGTATTATTTCAATTTCTAAGTAACTTCATTGTTTGTCAACCGATATCATGTTTTCTAGATAACTATAACGCAGGAGTCAGTTTGTCATCAATGGATTTAATAGATCTCATCCGAACTTTGGCTGCAGATTAGGCAGTTCAATTTTGAAGGATCAGAGCATACCTGAATTTCTTTAATTAGGTTCATATTTTTCATGTCTACAACTGCCAACTGCCCCTTGCGTCCCACAGCTGCCATATATCGACCACTTGAAGTATAATCCAGTATGTATGGACCAAGTTCTGCAAAGGTGGATTCACAAAGGTTAAGATTGACAGGAGAAAACTAGTCTGCTAATATACCAAGAGAGAGTTCTATTTAAGCTAGCTGCCCAATAGAGCAGTATGAACAATAATGAGAATGAACGGTTGATCAAGCTCGGTACAATTGGTAGGGTCACAGGCAATGAAAATACACAGCAGAACTAACTCTAATTGGAGAAAGCAGAAAACTGAAGAAGAATCCAAGAATACTTATATCTATACCTTAAGATGAAGACATGGTGCAAAGCAAGAAAATTTAAATTTCCACCCAAGTTTTGTTGATCGTATGACCATCTAAGGCAGAACCCTGTAATCATGCGTAATTTAAGGACAAAAGCATGCAAGATGGCCCAACTATGTATTTTAAAGATAACTCTAGCAAAATTAATTGAATGTCGGGAGGCAATTCTGGATTCTAATGATAACTCCAGAAAATTTAATTGAACGTTAAAACACAAATTCCCTTTTTAATTTTATAAAACTACCTTATTAGTCCGAAACTGGGGCTGGGAGCAGTCTCTTTAAAGTAGAATAACAAAGGAAAATATTAGATTTCACTCAAACACAAACCACTTTATAACTTTCAATTTTTTCAAAAATCCTTAAATATTTGCAACGACTTTCAGTATTTTTCATTCCTATTTGCTCCGCGCCTCTCTTAATTTCAGGTAATTTATATCAGAAATTTAAATCACGTATGCAACCACACACGCCCACTTACATATCACACTGGGGGAACCATTGCAAAGAAAATTGTCCTTCATACATATGGTGAATCAAAAAAATCTTAAGCAATGTCAAATGTAGAAAAGTAAGTAGTCAGGGAGCATGCATGAACCTGGTAACACGACATCAAATTGATTTCTGGAGCTTAGGATATCTACTTCATGAGCAACTGCTTCCTGTTTGATCCGCCATGTCTTTTCTACACCTTCTGCCTCCATATAGCCTCCCTCACTTGGCAAAAGCCACTGGAAGAAGGTACAAAAATATATTAAAAAAATTAATCAAATTACAAATTATAGCTATTAGACTGACAAAAAAATCAAAAACAGGACAAGTAAAAAAATAAAAATAAAAATAAAAATCTGGTACAATGGAGTATGACTAATGACAAACCTGAGATAGAAAAAAGCTTACCAACTACCCATTTCAATCTATTATCTTTCACTGTTCAATATGATCTTTTACCATAAAATATACATTATAAAAATACTTCATGTAAAAGTTTTTATCTGTTAAAAATGTAAATTGGGATAGGTTGTGACAGATTAACAAATAGAATGGGAAATCAAGCCCAATTCACCTTGTCAACTTTGGCAGCAGCTTTCGCAGATTTTCCATATAATTCTTCTCTAACAGCAAGTTGACCCTTCAATTTTTTGTCTTGTAAAACCTGCAGAAATGAAGAGCTTATGACTGAATAAATATCATAAACAATCATCTGTTACTAGAAATCCCAATCAACAATGCCATACCTCCAAATTAGCACCCTCTCCTCTAAGATATTTCTTCACCTTTGTATCTAATTCGTCGGAGACCTCCTGAATATAAAACATATTTCACAGTCACTTTCTAACTTTGAAACATAAATTTGGAAAACATATACCAAGAGCATTAAATTATTGAAAAGCCTGTTACTGAGCTCTCGGATAGAAGAAAAAGTAAACCATTTTGTGTAACCTGCTCAATAAGAGGCAGAATATTTCCGTGATCTCCATTCTCTTCTTTCGCACCCATCTTGGATTAGCAAACTGCAGAAAATAAAAAATCCAAATTAACACAGAACAACAATTGTAAAAAAT
Organism: Zanthoxylum bungeanum; assembly: GCA_019454045.1. NCBI lineage: Eukaryota > Viridiplantae > Streptophyta > Magnoliopsida > Sapindales > Rutaceae > Zanthoxylum > Zanthoxylum bungeanum. The sequence continues at coordinate 41,384 of SKCR01019525.1, read as the reverse complement.
TTCAATCCCTACAAAGCAAAGCGCACAGATAAGAAATCAGAAAATCATCAACTAGCAAATAAACAAAGAGACACGTGCTAGATACTTTAACCCCGATATGAAAAACTTAATGCACATGTAATATGTATTTTCAAAAGTTGAAGATGTGTAGTAATGTTTGAAGATGTGTAGTAATGTCAACAAATAGAAGGGAAAAGTAATCCTAACCCACATCAAAGCGCCAATTTTTGAAGAAAAAGAAATGTGGGTTTCACAAATTAAGCAGTTTCATCAATTTGCAAGCTAAATACAGCTTCTAAATGTTTTTATTTTTTTTTATGTATTTTCAGTTGACGACTTTGAAGCTGTTATGTTATGTTGAATGGAGCTAGGGTTTGGTTATGCTAATCTTATTAGTTGCCACATACCTTGGTCTGTCGCCGAAATTTTGGTGTTAACGAATCGAAGTGTGAGAAGCTTGACCTAAGCTTGACCTAACTTGTATTTTTTTAAGAGAGGATTAAAAAAATAAAATAAAATAAAAAGCGAATAAGAAAGAAAATGCAGGGTTTAGGGTTTTGCGGCAAAGGAATTGTAAACGGGGGCTGGCTCACGTTATAGTTATGAAATCGTAGATTCGTTATGAGAACCCAAGCCGCTCCCGGGTAAAATAAAATTCCGTATTCGGGTAAAAACCCGAATTATTTTCCCGGATTTTACACTGAATCGGGCCCTTGGCCCCTTACAGCTGAGGACCGTCATTTTTCAAGTTTCCAAACGCCAAGTGAAGAGGGGATAAATATCTATTGGCCCATACATTTTTTATAAATAACAATTTTAGATTTGAAAATTAGTTTTTTCTTTTTATTTAGTAGTAGTGCAAATTTTATTGGCAATAGCACTGCCACACGCATCATATTATATATATATATATATATTAAAGATTACACTCGAGTTTCGTTAACAAATACAGTTTATCAACAGATTCTTCTGAAAACAGCCCTTCATTTCCATCAGGTCAGACTCTTCAAATATTATAAAGACAGATCTGACTCATCATTGCACCTCATTTTGGATAGAAACACAACTCGACTGACCCGACTATTCAATGACAATCTTCTAAGCACACACACTAGGGAGGATAAAAAAAGAAATATCCAAGTATTAAACAAACAACTAGCGGCATACATTAAAGATGAAATAAGCTTTAGGTATGAATTAAGGAAATAGAATCCTAAAATAACTCGAACAAGACAAGCGGAACCCAATAAGGATTCAGACTATATCAACACCTATAAATGTAAAGCGGCATGTTGACTATATCAGACTGTTGACGGTTGATTTTCGTTCCAGAGGTAAATTTGGGAGTTCACTCCTCGAACAATCCCCCATCAACTGTGAATTTGTTTGGTTTGTTGGGAATCAAAGTCAAACTTAGCAAAAGATGGGAAACACACAGATAAAAACAAAGGATCTAACGTGGTTCGGCGGAATAGATCCAACCTACGTCTACGGACACAAAGAATGAAAGTTTTTTTATAATGTGGTCGGGTTTGACCGACCAAGGCAAAATGACTCTTTTACACGTCTGACCGACCTTTTTCAAGTTCTCTCTTAGAATAAGTTTTTATCTTTCTTACAATGCTCACGAGAATACAAATTGTTAACCCTTACAAAAGTGTACTCAACCTCTTTATATACCAAGGAAAATAACATTGTTCCACCGTCCTCGTGACGTCAGCCACGTGAACCTGCCACTGCCAGATGTGCTCTCTACCCCAACTGTTCCACCGAAAGCAAGTCTGCCACCTGACACTTCATTAACCATCCCCTTCTTGGATACTGCCATACGCTACCTTTATGATGCCAGTCTGTATCCATATGTTCACGCGGTGGCGTGTGTCAGAGGATAACCTGCAAGTTGCTCCAATCATGTCAAGTCATTATGGTAGTGGACGTCCCCAGGTCGTGCTTGCACCATTACACCCCGTCCTCATCAGTACTACCCCGACCTGTCCTACAAGGTGAGACGCATGAAACAATAGTCGTACTGTCATACCGAGCTACTTGATCGAGTCGGATCCGAGGACCTCGATCACCTTGGTTTCCTGAATATCTATCCTCCTCGGGTCGGTCAGAAAATCAGGACTGAGTCCGACCTCATTAACTATACTCGGGGACTTTAATTCCAGCACTGCTCTTATCTTCTACGGGTTTGCCTCAATACCCCGAGCACTGACCATATACCCCCAAGAACTTACCTGAGGACACCCCAAAAGCACACTTGTCCGAATTTAGCCTCATGTTGTGCTTCCTCAGCAACTCAAAAGCTCCTCTGAGGTCATCCAGATAATCTTCGGGCTTCTTAGTCATCGTAATCATATCATCGACATAGACTCGCATTGTCTTGCCGATGATGGGTTTGAAAACCTTATTCACCAGTCTTTGATAAGTAGCCCCGGCATTCTTCAATCCAAAGGGCATCACCTTGTAGCAGTACAACCCCTGATCAGTGATGAAGATTGTTTTCTCCCCGCCCTCGGGATACATTTTGACTTGGTTATAACCCGAGAAGGCGTCCATGAAACTGAGCAGTCCATGACATGCCGTGGAATCCACCAGCTGGTCCACCTTAGGAAGTGGAAAGCTATCCTTGGGCAAGCTTTATTAAGGTCAGAGAAGTCTACGCACATTCTCCATTTCCCATTGGCCGTCTTCACCAAGACCACATTGGATACCCACTCTGGGTATTTCACCTCCCTAATGAAACCAGCCTTTAACAATTTTTCAACCTCAACTTGTATTGCCTCATAGCGCTATTGATTGAAGATCATTCTCTTTTACTTGACGGGCTTGTGAGCCCGGTCTACCGCCAAACGATGACTGATGAACTTGGGATCAATCCTGGGCATATCACCATGCCCCCAAGCGAAAATATTTGTATAACCCTTCAAAAGCTCCAGCAATCACCTATTCAGATTCTGTTCCAGGCTTGCCCCGACTTTTATCACATTCCCGGGGCCAAAGAGCTCTACTGGCTCCAATTCTTCTTCTGCCCCCAACTAAACAGGATCTTTAGGTCGAGGATCTGGGGACTCAACCCATGTACCTTCTTCCTCTCTATCTTTCCTCTTCTTGCCCACCTCCTCAACACAAATCTTTTCCCTGGAAACGGTGGCGAAATAACTTCTAGTCATCTTCTGGCTTCCACACACCACTTCAACTCCCTCACGAGTTGGGAATTTCAACTTCAGATAATAACAAGATATGGCCGCCCTCGACTTCATCATAAAGGGTCGGCCCACAATCACCTGGTAGCTGCTCAGACAATCAACCACCATGAAATCTATCATCATGGTCCACGTATAGGGTCTTATCCCAATTATCATTGTCAACTGAATCCGACCTAATTGGACGACAATCGTCCCTCCAAACCCATACAACGGTGTTGCATCCTGGGTCAAAGCCGCATACTCTACGCCCAGTCTGTCCAAAGCTTCATTGGAGATTATATCCACCGCACTCCTGAGGTCTACCAAAATCATGTCCACCTCGGCCCTTCCAATAACAGCTTTGATTATCAATGCATCATCATGAGTATAACTCACACCCTTGGCGTCTTCCTCCATAAACATGATATGGACATGTCGGCCCCTCTGGATCCTCGGGGCCTTCTCTGTTGTCAGGACTTCTGACCCCTTGTCCTATAGTAATTCTTTCTGGCCTGATTTGAGTCTTCAACGATTGTCCTTCCCCCGGCAATAGTGAACATTAGCCTCGGCTTCCTGTGTTGCCTGGCCATTATGACTTCTTGATCAATGCAGTCATTCAAGTACCCATTCTGTACCAAATTCTCCACCTGCTCTCGCAGATCTCTACATCATTCTGTTGTGTGCCCCCTCTGATTATGATACACACAGTACGACCTCTTGTTCTTCTTCTCAACGGGGTACTTCCTCGGGTCAGGCACCATCAGTAGACTTTTATCCTGGATCTCCTTGACTATCTGGGCCAGGGTTTTGTTCAAAGGAGTGTACATCGTGCCTCATGCCACGTGATTAACCTGGACATGCGCCATTCTCTCTTGGGCCACATTATTATGCGGCATTGGTCTGAACTCTCTCTGCCTCGGGGATGGTCTTCTCACATCCCTGCTTGGTCTCCGCTGATTCTCAGGCCGAACCACCTTTGGCTTCTGAGCATTCCCTCCTCGGGCAACCTTCTCCTCTTCTTCCACCAAAATAAACTTCCTTGCTAACTCCAAAACTGCGGCATAGTTCGGTACATCCTGAATCCTCAGGTGAGTTCATAACTTCCCGACCTTGAGGGCCCCTTTAAAACTCTCCAATACCGCCCGGGACTCATATGTCCGATCTCCAACACCATATTATTGTACCTCTCAACAAAATTCTTCATGGACTTATCATCTCTCTGCTTTACCAACCTCAACGACCCCATGATTTTCCTCGGCACACAGACCCCTTTAAAATGTCGAACAAAAGACTTCTTCAACTGAGTAAAACTGCCGATACTTCCCGGGGTTAAATTTATAAACCACAAACTTGCCGACCCACCCAAGTTCAGAGGGAACACCTTGCAAATGGCCTCTCCTACCATTCCTTGAATTTTCATCAGCATGACAAACCTCTCAACATGAGATTTGGGATCAGTATGACCCTTTTAAAGGTCAATGGATGGCATGGTGAACCGCTTGGGGAACTCCGTCGCCAAAATCTCTTTTATAAATGAGGAGGTTGTCTCTCTATCCTGGTTGTCCACCACCCCCTTTCATGTTCTCTTCCTACTTATTCATTTCCTTCTTAAACTAGCTCTTCATCTGGTTCTTGGTGTTATCATGCCCTTTCCCACGAGCTTCCCCACGTCTACCACCCCGTTCACGATACCTCACGTGACTGGGGATCCCATGTTCTTTCTCAGGATGCCGCACATGGTCACTTTCCGCGAAACGCGGGTTGTTGCTTGAAGACTACGGCGTCTGCCTGTCATCCTTCTTTTCCCAGAACTTTCCCGCCGGCAAAGCTCTGGCTACAATTGCCGATCTCACTTTTGGATGTTCCTCCTTCCGCCCTCATCATTCTCATTCACCATATCAGCCCACTTTCCTCTGGCTACCTCGTCTCTCCTCCGACTCGGACCAGCTTTAATCATTTCTTCGTTCGTCTTTTCTAACTTTTCTAACTTCTCCATCATGGCTTTCATAAAGGCCTAGGTTGACTCACTCTAATTTCTCATGTTTTCTTTTATCTTCTCCATCCATTCTGTTGTTGAAGCCTCTGAAGACCTGTGGTTCACATCTTCTGCCATCGTTTTAACACGTCTACTGCTTTTTGTTCTGCTCCCCTCAGACGGCGCCAACTGTTGACGGCTGATTTTTATTCCAGGGGCAAATCTGGGAGTTCACTCCTCGAAAAATCCTCCCTCAACTGTGACTTTGTTTGGTTTATTGGGAATCAAAGTCAAACTTAGCAAAAAATGGGAAACACACAGATAAAAATAGAGTATCTAACGTGGTTCGGAGGAATGGATCCAACCTACGTCTAAGGATACAAAGAATGAAAGTTTTTTATAATGTGATTGGGTTTGACCGACCAAGGAAAAATGACTCTTTACACGTGTGACCGACCTCTTTCAAGTTCTCTCTTAGAATAAGTTTTTATTCATGAGAATACAAATTGCTAACCCTCACAAAAGTGCACTCAACCCATTTATATACCAAGGAAAATAACATTGTTCCACCGTCCTCATGACGTCAGCCACGTGAGCCTGCCACTGCCAGATGGGCTCTCTGCCCCAACTGTTTCGCCGAAAGCAAGTCTTCCACATGACACTTCATTAAACCATCCACTTCTTGGATACTGCCATACACTATCTTTATGATGCCAGTCTGTATCCACATGTTCACACGGTGGCATGTGTCAGAGGATAACCTTGCAAGTTGCTCCAATCATGTCAAGTCATTATGGGTAGTGGACGTCCTCAGGTCGTGCTTGCACCATTACACCTCGTCCTCATCAGTAATACCCCGACCTGTCCTACAAGGTGAGATGGCGGAAACAATGGTCATCCTATCATATCGAGCTACTTGATCGGGTCGGACCCGATGACATCGATCACCCTGGTTCCCCAAATATCTATCCTCCTCGGGTCGGTCAGAAAATGAGGACCGAGCCCGACCTCTCTACTGGGCCGGATTCCCTTATTTAATGGCAAGAGCCCTCATACGCTGAAATGGAAGTTTCCCATATTCCCTCTCTGAGCTACTGGCGACCCTTAGGCTTAAAAATCACCATCAACATAAACTATTTGCATACATGCATCATACTAAAACTTTGTGATATAGTCATCATAGTGGCCCGTAGGGTTAGAAAGCAAGGCATATTAGTCAAGCATCGAAATGGCAAGCAATGATATAAACCGATTAGAAACAACTATGAACAAAATGACAGAACAACTGCGGAACCTGACCAATGTTGTAGCTAACATGGTAGAAACTCGGACGATAGAGACTGGTGAAAAAAAGTGGATGACCACAATGACATCTGACTACAAACAATTGAAGAAATTTTCGGGGGTCAGAATATAATTTTCAAAAACTTTCCTATAAATACCCTATATTTTCTTGTAATTATAAAATTTTTAAAATATTTCTTGTTCTCTCACTCGAACCCCTTGGACCTTTCACGTTAGTTTGAATGGTGGACTCGCCGGCCACCACCGGCTGGCAAGCTAGTACCAATCAGTGCGTCGGGACTTCCCCTTGCCAATGGTGGCCGGCGGTGATGCCAGAAATGCTGGCTACAGTAGCAGGAAAGGGAAATACGTGTGAGTAATGGGTATTCCGATCCCGACTCATCATTTCATTTCACGACTCAAGCCACCCGCCAAATCGAAGCTCTCGTAGAGTACTACAAGGTTGTGATGTTGGTTTTGCGGAATGGCGCTTGGTTTCGCGTGAATTGAGAGAGAACGATTCAAATGAATAGTGAGCTATGATGAATAGTAGCTCTGATCGGAATTCCGTCGATTCCAGAGCGTTCGTGGGATCATTTAGAGTATGTAGATGCCTTCAAAATCTCGGTAAGACCTCCTGATAAAAACTCACAAATTTCAAGTTTATCGTTAAATGTTCGGATGTTTCCAGTAGCTTCGTAGAGTAGTGTATTAATATGAATTGAATTGTGTAAGTAATGTATATTGAATATGAGCATTTGGTAGAATCCAAGTTAAATCGGAATGGGTTTGATCGATCCGATAACATATGTAAGTTTCTAGTAAAAGTGAGTTCTTGCATATAATGATGTGTTTTGATTTTACCTATATTTATGAGTTATATATAATATTAAGAACATGTTTGGATAAATTTGGGTAGGTTCGGAGGGTTCGGGATCCTTCCGTAGAGTTTACGGAAATTTTTCGGAAGATTTTCTAAAAACACGTAAACCATGGATTTAAGTGAATTAGTGGTTTGGAATAGTTTGTAATGATAATTTAAGAGTAATGGAACTGAAAGTATTGAATTCGAACTTGATTTGGTTGTTCCAGAAAGATCCGAAATTTTATCGTAATTTTGTCGAGAATTCTGTAAAGTTACGATTCTGACGGTGTTTCGTCATTTGTTTTGGCAAACTTGACTAGAACCTGGAGTTCTCGCGAAGCCAGGTAAGTAACCCATTCGATGAGAAATTAAATTGGTGATTTTGTGTTTGATTATATATATATATAGATGATTGACATGTTAGGTTAACAGATGATAGTTCATGTATATTCTTGATAATGAAGTTCGAGATTACGTATGGTTAGGATAATCGACTACCATAGGTATGAATCCTTGTTATTGATATGATAAAAAGTGAGACATGAAATGAGCTTAATGTTTATGTGTATGTATAGATATATAGAAGTGTATGAATCGGTAATAATATGTATTCGTGTATGTAAATATATGAGTATGTATAAGCATGTGTATAAGCATATCATCGCGTATTTGTATATGTATGAGATGATTGGATATGTATGATTTGGGTATAAAGGATCGGTAAAGGAAATAAGTTACGACTTCAAAATTTATAATAGTACGTGTAAATGTGCGTCATTGGGATAAGTTTGTTATTGATTAATATATACGATTTAGCGGTATAGAGGTTGAGTTGGTATAGGCTAAGTCTTTTTCGAGTGATGGAAGTTCTTGATTGATTGGATACGTATATGAATGGTGAATGTTGATTGATAAGTAAAGAATGTAAGGATTGTAAAGGTCATGGTATCGAAATTCGAAGTAATAAGTATATTCATATGTTTGATATATGTATATATATACATATATATAAACGTATGTGTATGAAGATTCTGAATGATTAATCAATGTTTGTCATGTATATGCTTGTGTATGAGAAATCATGTAATAAGTTTGTGACATGTGATATGTATGCATGTGTGTATGTTTAATTGGTTAATGATTTCATGGTGTAGTAGCCGAGCTGGTTAGAAAATCCATTCGGACGACATTCATCTCATTCCTATTCTAAAATAGATAATGAGTCTCATACGAGCATTGTATGTGTGATCCAGCTTATATGTATGTGTTGTCTTGATTGTGTGTTTTTGGATGCCTTGACTGTTTTGTATACTTGAGTATATGTTTATGTATGATAGATCATGTGATATGTATAGATGGTGTATGTGTGCATGGAATGAAAGAATGACAAGTAAACTAGTGTGACCATAAGATGCTATAAAATATATGTGCTAAGTTTTTATTATATGTACGTATATTTTGAAAGAGATACGAATGTTAAGTTATCATAAGGTTTTTGGTATTGAAGAAAGTTTGTCAAGAGTTAAAGTAAGTTTGTTTTGGTATTGAAGATAGTGGTATCCGAATAGAAGACAATTTGTTTCAGTTTCCGATTTGATAATATTTCAAAAATGGATAATTATGATAAAAGTATATATGTATGAATTCATGTTTCATGTGATTGAAATGTATTTGGTATTAAACGATGTATTTTATGGTATTCATGCTTTTCTTTGTATGCTTTGGATTTTAGCTATTAGATTAGCGCATATGTAGATAAGAAAATATGAAAGTTTGACATGAGTTAAATATAAAGGATAATAACAAGTTAATAAAATCTGAATTTGTAATAATTTAGTAATTCTGATAAACTGCTAATATGCTTGATTTGTTTGTTTGAAGTTTATATTTGACTTGTTTGTTATAATACTAGCATGGTTACTTACTGAGTTTTATAACTTACACCAAACCAGTTTGCTAGTTTTGCAGGTTGGCTACCAGATGGGTCAACCATTTCAATTTTGGAAGTCATGCTCGAGACGCTGATCACTCAAGTGGCAGTCACCCTCGCAACTGTCCTGGAAGAAGTTTTAGATGTCTAGGATATTTGATTTATTATTTTGTTTGACGTGCTGAGCACGCTATTTGTATATATTAAGTAAATATTTTGATTGCTTATGATGTTGTGGGCACAAATCCCTTGAGTGCTGATAGATGATATGGGCACGAAGCTTTTAGGTTATGAATTTGATGTGTTGGTGTGTACCTGAGCTCTATTTTGATATATGATGTTTGTTTCAGGTTTGTTTAGATGCTGGACTGAGATCCAGGTTGTCCAGTTTTAGGATACACCATGCCAGATTTTTGTAAATTTAGAGGTTTATAGAGATGGGTTAAACCTGTCTCCTACCGGTAGCATCCAACCACTGGCGGGGTGTTACAACCGATGACCGAGATTTTGGATGAACTCAAGAGACAAGGCTTGTTGAAACCGCTAGAGCCAAAGCATGTGCCTGACCCCCTACTGAGCAAACTTGATCTAAATCTATACTGTCATTTCCATCAATTCCTAGTGTTGGGGTTTTATCAGGGCAACGCAGCGGAAGAAGCGCGGTTCGGGCAAAATCGTAGTTTAAAATTTTTAAACTTACGAATAAATTATTCAACATCCAATATTAATAATTCATTCATATTTTACCTAAACATATTTATTCGATATCAAATAACGACATAAATAATATAGAAACACCGTGAAACCTTTACGAAAATATTTTTTCGTAAAATAACATAAAACGCGTTTCCGACCAAACCGACCGACCAATGCACATGGGGGCTGCCCAGGTCAGCCCAAAAAATATTTGGACAGTTCGTGGGCTGCCCGAACAGTGACCAACTCACTGTTGGGGCAGTCGTTATCCGATAACACTGTTTTTCACCGTTTTCTCGTATTTTCACTCCGAAATAATTTTCGATAATTATTTTCTTGGGAAATTAAAATAAACCAATTTATTCTAATTACTCAATAAATAAAAACTGAATTTTTAATCCAAAAATTAGATTTATCACTAATTGCCGTGAGACCCCAATACTTTACATTTTGATCATTTTAGTCCTAATTTGTCAAATAAAAATTTAAGTGATTTCAAATCACTACCAAAATAATTTATACATATCATATACATCAAAATACAACTCACAACATAAAATCCTAATTTTCTTCAAATTGCCGAATGTGCCCAACATTTCCAATTTTGTGCAATTTGGTCCAAATTTGTTAAAAACAACTTTGAATGATATCCAATCAACACCAACTTAAATGCACATCATATATACATCATTATACAACACATATATGAAAAGCCCCAATTTTGGTTTAGGTTAAGAACCATAATTTCTCAAATTAGTCCAATTAACAAAATTAACCAAATTCAACACTTTAATTTAATCTCTACAACACCAAACAATTCTCACCACTTTGAAACAACTCAAGAACAATTCTAGGTCATCAATGAGTGGCCTAACAACTCTAGAATGGCAACAAGATCATCAAATGATCAAAAGAAAGCTTATACACCATTTATAAGCTTACTTTATTAAACATACTTGCATACATATTTCTTTCATGCTTCCAACCATCATAACACAAACACAAGAGAGTAGAAAAACTTAAGAACAACATATGTTGTAGTTGTTGGACAATTATGACCCATAGCGTCACTATTTGTACAGATCATGGTTTTGTTGTACAAATTAACTATGTGACAAAAGAGATTACTCTCTTATCATTTGTGATTAGATCACCAAGATGTATAAATGATAAGAGGTCCTTATGATTTGTTCCTGGATTGAGAATGATATGAGACAGTATCAGTCCACAAAGGATAAATCATTAAATATCCCTAGTCAGAGTATTATCGAGATTGGACATCGATAATGCGTAAAAGACTAGTATTACACTTGTGCACGTTGTGAGGGCATAAGGACATAGTTCTCATAAATTTGGGTATAGGATACTCATGCAAGTGTAATAGGAGGTTGTGTTTTACCGATGGTACGGGAAACAGCTTCACTCTGGATAGACCCCATCGGAATTCCATTAGTAGTATGACTATGTGTCTATGGAAGTCCGAAATCAGGGTAGGTTTATTTGGTCTTAACTTGAGACTTGAACCGCTAATACTTGTGACAATCAATATACTTTGGTTTTGGTCGTCCAGGGCTTTAACATGTTCTGTGTACGCCTCTGCTGGGTATATTGAGAATCGTAGTGTGTTGGGTGTGATGTCAAGAAGGAAGTATCACTCTAGTCATATGGGGATGATGTCACGTAGGATACGGTACTAGTACTCTTAAGTACTGCAGTCATCAGAATATTATGACTAGGTCATGTATATCCGATTATAGAGACTAGTTACCAGACATCCGACATGTGCTTCGTACGGGGCAGACACAATTCCAGCCCCAGGCCTAGCACGTGACATCTAATACTGGATCGAAATACACAATACTACGTATACTACGCCTGATATAGATCGCTTATTCCTGTAAGCATGTTTCTGGAGAATTGGGTAGGCATGGCGCTTTGCTAGAAGCCAACATTGTCTTGTAAATCGGTACAAACGTAGTACGAGGTACTTACGTGTTCGGATAGTCCGACGACCGAATTTACTGCCAACATATCCAGGGATCTCATGGGTCGCTTCCCGAAGATTCACCGATGAAGTATGACTCGCACTTTAATTAATCTGGGATTAATTAGTAGAGAGAGAAAATTAATCTGGGATTAATTGCAGAGATATTTTATCTGGGATAAAATATCAATTAAAGAGAGATAACGATTAATTTGGAATTAATCGATAAAATAATATATTCAATATATTATTCGAAATTGGATTTCGACGCGAAATTGAAATTAGATTTTAATTCGGGCAAACGAGTTAATTTAGAATTAATTCGTTAGCAACGTGAATAGTGATTTCGCTAGGCATAATCATTTAATTGCATCGCAACGGAAAATTCGTTAATTTGGAATTAGCGAACCCGAGCCCGAGAGTGTTTGCGAGCGCATTTACATTTCGAATTTGAGTGCGGCCCGCAAGTCACATCTAGCGTCAAATCAATCGTCATTCAAGTGATAGATGTCTTTCACTTTGAGTGATTGACACTAGTCACTATTCATGAGTGATGTGAGTTGATGGAAAGCATTTGATGGCTTGAAAGACATTTAACATTATTTTATTAATGTTATTTGACTTTCAAAATTTGTGTATTAGATACACTTTATCCATTACAACAAAACCAACTAATCTCTCTCTTTTTACTCTCTCTCTCTCTCTCTCTCTCTTTCGGCCATTTGGCCATTTTTCTTCTGTTTTCTGCTGAAACTGCCGAGAACAAGGAGAAGAAAAGTGAGGAATTTTTGTGGCAAAAATTCCTAAGTGCTAGCACACTATTGGGGTCTTGCGAAGGTCACCACCCAAAAGGCTTGAAGCTTGGACCAAATTTGGAGATAAAAAACAGTGGACTGCCGAATCCATGGAGGACAATATCTGCAGTTTGTCGAGCACTCAAGGAGGTCCAAGAAGAATTTTATTCTTCACTGCATCGCTCAACCGCTCGATGTAAGTATTCCGCAACTTCCTCGTTGTATTCACTTTATATTTTCATTGCTTGAAATGATCTTGGGATGGTTAGAGAATTCCAACAGTAGTCAAGAACAAAAGGAATAATTTTCCTTCTAATAGAAAGTTGGAAATACTTACTAAATTCCAAGTTTTCTTGCATTTCTTCTTGGTTTCTTCTATTTTTCTCTCAAATCTCCTTTGTTTATATTTTTGGTGTCTTCAACTTGTGTGAAGCAAATGAAAAACAAAACCTTATATACTTAGGTCAAGGTGGCCGAATTTTGCATCAAAAAACGGTAATAGATATTTTGCATTTTTAACAATTAAAATAGCAAATTTCAAATTGATAACATTTTCTTTAAATGCAAAAGTCAACATTAAACACTTTAATCATTCCAAAAATAAATATCAACTTAGATATTTTATATTTTTAATTACTTTAATTAATTAACAATTAAATAATTAAATAATTATTTAAATACGAATATCCAAATATATATATTATATTTACTTTAAATAATCCAAATACATATTTTAATGATATATGTCAAATATCATAATTTGACAAATAATTAATTTGTATTTAATAAAATCAAGTATTAAATACAAATACATATTAATTAGGAAAAAACCAAAAAGGTTCCTTATGCATGTATCTTTCGTTTAACCATTAAACGATTTATAAATAATCAGTATTATTAATAAAAGTTGCCATATTGCTCTACGAGTATATTTCATTAGTGAGACTCTCTAAGTTCAGACATATCCGTCAGGAAATCCAATTTCGTGTCCATAATTTACCCACCCGTAAATTATGACGACCACAGATAAACTCGCTAAACTATACAGGTCGAGGTCATCACATACGTATAATCTATTCGTCACAAGTATTCAGATTATTCCAGAGATATAAATATCAACGTCAAATCTCTATAGGTTTAATCCCGTTGACGATTCTATTAGAAATCTTATAATAACACTTAGAACTCATTTCTACAATGTACCACAGATCCATGGATTTAACATATTGTTAACCCCATAATGAATACATATGCCCTGTACACATGACTGACGAATCCTATATTGATACATACAGGATATCATGAGCATGAGTCTGCACCCAACGTACAGACAAATGTCTGATCTAAATAGATTGGTGACGTGACTTCCATCAAAGTGTGGAGGATGACTCATATATCCACAGTGGTATCTCAAGTCAAAGAATCATTATGCTACTCAACCCGAGAAGATTCCTATTGACGTTGGTGTACCATCTATTAGGTAATCTTCGGTGAGTCATTTAGTATTTATCAAATAAACACCTACACGTCTATACAAGTCTCCCGAGACTCATGGTTCATTGGGATAAACCATCGGACCAAGTCACGATATACGACATGTACTGGTCTCAGCGGATTTTTACTAACCGACCCGTTTCAGTAAATCTTGACCTGTAACTTTATTTGATAATATATTTCTAGTAGTGACACTTCACAATGTCAATTACTGAAACTTCTACGGTCTATATCTTTGTCTTCGTATCCGAAGGATATCAACTCTCACATGTCCCTAGTAATGTTTAACGCTATTTCCTTACATCCTTGTCACTGCTTAACTAGTATTTCCTCTCTTCGTTACCTTATCTAATAAATTCTCTTATAGATTTCTCACTTAGAGATATTTCTTTTTTTATTATGTTCATGTACTGTATCTAACGGCTTTATGTTTCGGTCTTTTTTCACTACGCATTGTCTCGTTTCTAAGGATATCTTGAGGCGAACTTCGAAGTCCATCTTCGTTGCTGTTGTTTAACGAGGGTTGGGTGGGTGGGGGTTGTCCTGGAGTCTTCCGGTGGTGGTGTTCTCACTAGGGGTGGTAATTTGGGTCAAGATTCGTTTATTCATTCGATTCGATTCGCTTTAAAGCGAATATGGGTTTGGAAAAATGGATTCATTTAATAAATGGGTCGTTTCGATTCGATTCGTTTAATAAACGAATCAAATCCGAATTTGAGCTCATCAATTCGTTTATTCGTTTAGAATTTGTTTATTAAACGAATCATAAACGAATCGAATCCAAATCGAATTCGTTTAATACTCGTTTAATTATATTATAAATTTACCCACATTTTTTTTATTATATTTGTTAAACACTAAGGATATTTTAGTAATTACTTATATTTAACCTAAAATTTTAAGTATATAAAGTAAATTACTTAACCTAAATCTAAAATTTTCCTTCACCAGCCACCTCTCTCAAACAGTTCTCCCTCACCAGCCGCCTATCTCAAACCTAAATCTAAAATTCTTGGTTTACTGTTATTTTCCTAAATGATTTCTGAATTTACATTACTCATGTTTCTTTTTATGATTTTTGTTTAGAACTTTTTGGTATGATTATATTTGTGAGCTGTTGGCAAGCTTTTCAACTTTCTCAATGGTCATCTCTTTCTGCTGTGTATTTTTTTATAAGTTTGATGATTTATGAAATGGGTTTTGATTACAAAACAATTTGATTTATTTATTTTTAATTATTTGCTTTATGATTTTGACTTTTGAGGTACATTCAAGGCATTTGATAAGAATTTAAATGTATATATCAGATTTGAATTTCTTCTGAGCGAGGGTGGTTCGCAACCAGATGGCTCAACATTAGCTGCACATCTTGGTATTAGGAGAAATGCCAATGATGGAATTGAAGACCAAATGAGCTTCAACATTTGCAAAAAACTAGTGCCTATGAGAGTTGTAATTAAGTTTCCAGTATATGCTTTTGCATGTTTGCGAGATATGCTTTTGCATACTGTTCTGAATGTAGTCTTTTATTTGTTTTTTTTACAATTCTTGATTAAATTTTATTAATTTATAAATGGCAGTTGATGCAAGGGAACATCTGGGTGGCCACCAGTTCTCATGGCATTGCTCAAAGTATGGGACTCATTCTTCGATTTCAACTACGAACTTCCATTGCTGTAGCCATTTATAAATTTGGCGAATCATGAGTACCCACATTCCAATGTTTCCGCCCGTATCATCTGGATATTTTACATTTTTTTAACAAAGATGAGAGGAAAATATTGCAAGAATGTAGGCGATAAGAAAACAGAGAGTCTAAAGCAACAAGAATGTTGCAATGGATTTTAATTATTATTATTATGTAATGATATATAATTTGAAATTTGAATTGGAGCTTGTAATATATAACAATGAGTATGCTATTTATTTTATATTTAATTTTAATTAAACGAATAAACGAATCAAATACGAATATTCGTTTATTAAAAGAATACAATTTCGATTCATTTAATTTTATTTAAACGAATAAATGAATCGAATATGGATATTCGTTTATTAAATGAATCGAATCTGAATCCTAATATTAGGATTTGTTTAATAAACGAATCAAATTCAAACTTAGTACATTATGATTCGATTCGTTTAGTATTCGTCACGAACTCGATTCGTTTATTCATTTTGCCACCCCTAGTTCTCACTAGATATACGTGCTGCGTTTGCTTATATTGCTCATCTTTAAACTTATGACTCTGTTGTTTACATGTCTGGTGTTGGCTTCCCCACTAGGGTACTACTACTAGGAACTATATGAATTTCATGTTTCAACTCTATTACTGATTCATTTTCTAATTACCGATGATATCACCTTTTATTGTGAACCTCCATAAGGTTCATACTCTGTCAAACTCCTACTATGCTCCGTCTATTATTCTTTCTTAATAAGCTTTGCTCTATTACTTGACTTTCCTACTCATCTTAGTTCATTGAACTCCTTATATCTTTATTTCCCTGGAAACTCCATCATATTTGATTGCTTAAAGCCTCTCCTATTAAGTCTTTGGTTCAGGTGCTAATATTTATCTTGTCTTTCCTTCTCAATGTAATGATACTCTTATGAGTCACTCTTTAATCTTGAGAGTTGCTATCTCTAATTCCTTTACTCCTTTAAGCCTTTACCATTCCCTAAGGGATTCTAAGTCGACTTCTAGGTTTGGCTTGGCTTACTGTCACTTCAAACTTTTCAGTCTTATATAGAATTTTGTTATCTCGTGATTTTTATCTAAGTCTTGTTGTACTTATTGATTCAACTATCTAGACGCCTCACAACCCATCTATTTTGTCAAGTACTATTCCTTACTTGTTCTTCCTCTTACTGGGTACTAAGTTGGGAACAACTACATGCTCACATGTCTGGTTAAGTGTCTAATTACTTACCATAATCGGGGACTATTGAAAGGAAAAATTTATATTCATGCTACTGGGAACTGAATTAACTAATCCATGCCTTAGAATTCCTTACTTTTATCACTCATTCCAAGGTCTTCACTTTCATTGCTACCTCCAAGCTATATTATCTACGTTATTATATGTGCTGAATTCTCTTATCACTTATTGTTTCCTGTTTACTGCTTTCATATCATAATTCTTTGCTTTACGCCATGCTACTAAGGCTAATGATGGTTAGTTCTTCTCACTACTTCCTAAATTTCTGCTCTCTACTCTTGCTACAAATCACAGCTATTACACTCTGTTCTACTGTCCATATTGGTACTCTTGTCATTCCTAATTATCTCCAACCTCACGGGTCTATCCTTTCATACTTCCATAGCTTTCTACTAACCTTAAGCTAATCTGTAGGACCTACTATGTTTGATTTATTATGTGGACTCCTACTAGCCTTGCAAACCTCGTGCTAACTTGTCTTGATCCATGGGTTATACTGGGTTCTTTTCTTTATATCTTCGAAGACTTCCTTAATCTTTTTTATAGGTAACCTGCCTTTCGAGGTCTTTCCATTTCTTAAGATGAACTTTCATCGGTTTCTTACGGTCATCTATATCTATGCTGGTAGGGACTAGGGCAACATATAATGCCTTGATAGGTCTCGGTATCCTTGTTCTGGTACTTTATGTCCTGGTAGGGTCCATTTCTCATGTAAGGTAGGTATGAGGTAGGCTCTGTCAGGACAAATTTCTTGACTGGTATGACTATGCAGTTGAAAACAAGATAGCTTATGGTCTTGTCTCTATCAGATTGCTTGGGATAAGGTAACTAATTATTTTTGTTTATGACCTTTATTTATCTATTTAAGGACATGGGTCTGGGTTTGGGGATCCGGAGTTCTCTATGTCTTCTTTGGCATCTCAGTCTGTTAGAACTCTTAAGACTAATCTTGATTTCTTGCTTCTTCTGCCTTATGGTTGTCCTTGGTTGTTTGGGGAACTCGCTATCTCTTCGAGGTGCTCAAGAGCTATTGGATATGCCTGAAAGAATTTTCTGAGGGGAAAGGAATCTTACTTGGAAGGAAGAGATTTTACTTAGGTCTACTCGGTATTTTACTCTCATTCAGGCACAAAATTATCTTTTTCTCTATCCCAAGTTCTGGTGTTTTCCATGTTATCTCATTCTATACTTCTATCTCTTTACTGCCTTTGGTTACTTAGATCGTCTGTACCTTATCATTTTTCTTTCCTTATTTTTCTTTCTAGTTTCTCTCTCCCTCTTCCTACTTTCCTAGGTGATTATCCATAGAACTTTACTATTTCTTTCTGTCTCCTTACTTTTCCGTGTTTGGCTACTTAAACCTCTACGCGTCTCTTTTTCATTTCTTATAACTCATTTTCCCATTCCCTTGGGTTCTTTTCTTAAAACCTTACTGTCCGGTTCATAGCTCGTTTGTACTTTTGGTAATAGGTCAGAATAACTACATGGGAATTCTCAACTTGGATCTAGAATATAGCTGTTCTCACGAAGAATACTATTCAAATAGTCTGGGAAAGCTTACTAACCTGTATAAGGATCTTGAGGACGTAATCGAGGATCGGATACTGGAGAGGTGGTGCCAACATACAAGTATCCCGAACATACTATGTATACAAGACCCCAGTACTCTACCCACTATAGTCACTGACTCCATAGACCATGTTCTGATACCATCTTTGTAACATCCCCAATCCGGGTGATGTTACCGTCAGGGAACATGCCATACTATTCCCTTGAGCCTCTGACTTCTTGACTAAGAATAATACGGATACTCTTTTCAAATAAAATCTCTCATATGAGACCAATGCCCAAAGCCAAGACATAGTACAAAATAGTTTACATATGATTGAACATATCAATATCAACTTTCTCAATAACTATATACATGAATTCTCACACACATCTCTAGTATACAACTATCTGGACTGGAATTCACTTAACTTGACTGAACTCAAACTCTAAATAGACTCTTACTCTTTCTGACTTGAATTGGTGGTCTCTGATGAGCGCTAAATATATCACAATTTGCCGCCCTTTAACATAATATTATGTATAGTTTCTCAGGTTTTATGAACGTTTTGATGTGTTTTAATTTATTTTGTAGATAAAATGAAATTGGGACTCAATGGAATCAATCAGGATGAAATATGGAACAAATAAGGGCAAACACTGGACTTGACATTTGGATTTTGGAGGTTGGAAACTTGAAATGGCGTTCTAACGAAGTACAATTTCAGAAATTTCAACTTTGCGCAATTTTCGTATTTTGGCCATAACTTTATGCTCCGATATCGGATTGAGGTGATTCAAGTTCCAAATTAAATAAAACTCAAATATCTACAACTTTGACGTTTATAATAATTTCGAATTCTGAAGATTGCATGACCGAAATTGAAAAAATATCATGAAGTGTGTTATGTGTAATTATTAAAGTCATTTTCAAAAACAAAAAATAAATAAAAAATGAAAATTGTCAAACTTCCACCAAACATGCAAGCATGTTTGGTGGAGGATTTGGTGCCATGTTTGGTGGAGCAATTAGTGGAGAAATGTGTGGAGAAATTGGTGGAGGCAAAATTTTGCCTTTAAATACCAAGCCATTTCATTTGTAAATCTCATACTTTCTATGGTTTCTTGACAAGGAATTAAAGATTGTATCTTGTGTGTTTTATTTAATAGTTTTGTAATGTATTTTTATTTTTATTTTTAGTAATATTAGTTTGTGTGTTTTTACTTTCTTTTATGTTTAGTAGTTAATTTTCGCTGGGGGAATGGTGAAGCTTTTATTATTATAGTTTAGATTAATCTCCCTTAAATATAATATGGAAATTATAATTTAATGGACTAATGTGACACCGCCTTAAAGTCTGGTTTTATTTATTTGACATAATGTGACACCGCATATATGGCTGGTCTTTATGTGATAGATGATTACCGCCTATATGGCTGGTTTATGGACAAATAATAACACCGCCTTTATGGTCGGTTGGACTTAATTGAAAATCTGACTTAATCAGGATACCGCCTATATGGTCGGTTGGTAATATCACACAAATTTTTATATTATAATAAGGGAGATTTCTAAATTAGAAATAGTAAAGGTAGATTAATCTCACTTATATTATATTATGGAAATTGTAATTTAATAATATGGATTAAAGTTGATACCGCCTTAATGACTGGTTTTATTTATGTAACATAATGTGACACCGCCTATATGGCTGGTCTTTATGTGACAGATGATTACCGCCTTTATGGATGATTTATGGATAAATAATAACACCGCATTTATGGTGGGTTGAACTTAATTGAAAATCTGACTTAATCAGGATACCGACTATATGGTCGTTTGGTAATATCACTGATAATTTCTATATTATAATATGAGATATTTCTAAATTAGAAATAGTAAAAGTGGATCCCCTAACCCCCAACATTTTATTTTTATTCTAGGAAAGTGATGAAACACAATATTTACATGCTTAATAATTGATTTAATTATATTTGGGCAATAATTTAGTTGTTTATTGAATCTTAAGCTTAATGCTTCTTGTTGCCTGATCACCAATAAGATTGATATGGTAAACTTGAAATGAACTTGAAAAAGGGATTTTAGGTTTCAGCCTTAGATTCAATAGCCCACGATCTCACTTAAGGATATATAATCATTAATAGATTTCCTTCCAGGATAGACATATACCTGTCGGGCGGGGGTAGCCACAATTGGAACTTGAACTTATTGAATTCAGGTAACTTGGTTAACATAGACATATGATTAATTGAGTTATATTGAGTGTTTGTATTTGACTATCGACAGAGGCGTTTGCATATCTTCATGTTCCAGGTTAGCAAATTGTTTTATTACACATTTATAAGATAATCAATTCATCATTAGAATAATATTGTGTGGAATCACAACCCTAGATGTCTGTGTCTTTTGTTTATTTTCCTTAGTATTTTCTTTTGTGTTTTTATTTATTTATTTATTTCGCAAATCCACATTCAACCAACCAAAAGCAATCATTCCCTTATCCTTTTAATTAGATACCTGTAAACATTTAGCATCAATAATTAATAACAACAATAGAAATTATGTCCTCGTAGGATCGATATTTTTATACTACTTGAGCGATACATGCGCTTACATTACGTGTGTGATTTCACCGATCAAGTTTTTGGCGCCGTTGCTGGGGAACTTATTTTTCTTGAGTTTTTAATTTTGAAGCTATCTAATTTACTTGTATCTAATTTTCTTTATTATTATCTGTAATTTTTATTTCTTTCTTTTATTTTTCAGGTGGTTGAAAATGAATCTTTATTGGGTGATGGAAGAATTACGAGCTTTACAAAGAAATGATACACCCCAAATCAGGGAGCATCAGTCTGGTTTTCTGAGGCTTGTTGTCCAACCCAACAACTATCACTGGATGTCAGAACCAAACGATACTACATTTTCTCAACAGAACGCAATGGGAAGATGTGAAATATGCGATGGTAACCACCCGAGCGATCAATGTATATACCTTTCAAGGTGGCAGAATTATCATAATTATTCAATGTACGAAGAACCAACATATTTCACTGAACCACATTTTCCATCTTATCCACCATCCACCTACGATTTTCATCAAGAACCAAAATCATCATAGGAAGATCAGATGATTGACATGCTCAAAGATTGGCTCGAGGAACGAGAAGCTCAATTTGATGCACAATTTCAGAGTCAAGCGGCATCTATACAAAGGATGACATATCAAATTAGACAATTAACAGACACCCTGAATTACATATCTCATGGAGAAAATGACACTGATGAAGCCTTTGAGTACCAAGAGTTTCATGATGACACCTTAACAAAGGAAGAGGCTGAGCAGTATCAAGAGCCAGAGGTATCAGTTCATGAGCCCGAACCAGTAGAATCTCAATTTTATTTTTATTATTCATCAGACTCTGATGAGGATCAAGAAGCAGGGCTGTCTGCACCAAAAAAATTGAGGATGAAACTCTGTATTCTCAAAATGAAGATCTTGGAACATGCATTGCACTGATGTTTGAAGAAGAGTTACCTGAGCCAGTCATATCAACCACGGATGATAAAGACCTAAAATCAGATACATCTTTCCATCCTCAAGTTGACACTTATGGAGTATGCATGTCACAGATGACAGATGAAGAGCTGAACAAAGAAATCCTTAAATACATATGTGAAGAAAAGGTGGAGAAAGAAGCAGAACAAGTGGATGAGCAAATGTCTGATTACATTGAAGATCTCATGTATTCAGGAGAAACATCACTGTTTTGGGGAGTACAAATTAAATATATTGCCCAGAAGCTTGACAGAATGGAACTCCCATTCCAAGTCAAGCACCATACGAGACCTCTTGATCTTCTTTCTTTCTTTTTAGGAACCACTGGAGCGATAAATTTTAAAAAGGTGGTACAAGCACTGAATAAGATAAAATTATTTTTGCCATTTTACCATTGGAATAGACCTTTCAAAAGCACGCTCATGGAATTATCTTTAATCGGACATCCAAAACCACGATTAAACCTCCTTGACAGATGGACTTCAGTCACGTCTGGCTGAAGACGAAAAATTTAGCGCTAGCATGGAGGCAACCCATGCAAAATTTTTATTTTCATTTACATTTTTTATTTTTGTATTTTGTGTATACATTTTGTAGAGTTTTGAATTTTATGTGTTATTTTCAGGGAAAGGCACAAACGGGGCATTTAAGGCAGAATAAGACTGGAGGAATGGTGTTTGGCAATCACAAGGATAAGATTTAATTCATTAGTGATGGTTGAGTAAGGAATGGATATATTTTACTGTTTAGCTAATAATTGTCATTTGACAGGTACTAGTTGATGAAAACTTGCATGGAGAAAAGCCAAGCAAACCCACAAAAGATTGTTATCCATGCAACTCCTGTGAACCCCGCAGGAACAAAGCCTGTGAAACCCACAAAAGATTGTTATGAGCACCCAGGAAAGCATAACGAGGTTTGAGGATTAGAAACCCGTGAAGAACAAAGCCTCACGAACCCATAATTGCTTGAAACACCACAAATGACAGCAACATCCTTTGATAAATTTTGAAGAGAATCCACTCTTCCATGGTTAGCCATCCACGACCTCACCACCAAAGTGCCTAACGGCAATATTAATTTTTTTAGGTTAAAACATTCATGCATTTTATTAATGAAAAGCTTGTTTAAATTGTACAATGGAAAGCCTAATTGTAATATGTTAAAAAAACAGAAATAACCCTAGGTAATAATCCTTATTACAAAAAAAATCTTGGGCCTTTAACATTTGGCCCATTCTAGAATAAACACCAATATTAAAACCTAGGGCCCCTAACAGTCGGCCCACTCTAAAATAAACACTAATATTAACCCCCTCTAGGAGGCATTCGCTTGTATATTTTCGACCTCTTCATTGCCAAATAACTTGAATGGATTATTAGGCTTCATCCTTGGATGCTTGGATCCATACTTCGAGGCTTGTTTTCTTGATGCTCCATGTATCATATCACTAGTGCTATTATTACTCACTCTTTTTCAGGTTCTATAAATTCAGCTCATCATTGCACTCTTGAAGACATCCAGATTTGAGAAAGAAATATAAAAAAAAATGGAAGCAACTTCAACAAGACGAGTTGTAAATATCTGTGTATTTTACGGTACTAGTCTTGGGTCTAAACCAGAATTCGTTACAGCAGCACATGAATTGGGTAGAGTCATTGCTGAAAGGAATATGCACTTAGTATATGGCAGTGGCAATCTTGGACTAATGAGGATCGTTTCAAGGGCTGTACAGGAGGGAGGTAGTCAAGTTCTGGGAATCATCCCAAACCTTTGGCGGAAGCGAATCTTATAGGACCATCAAACAGAGAGAAACTTATTGTGCCATGTATGTCTGAGCGACTTGTGGAAATGATTAACCGTGCTGATGCTTTTATTGCTTTCCCAAGAGGCTTGGGTACAATAGAGGAAATTTTTACAGTGCTATCTTTGGCGAACCTGAACATACACCAGAAACCAATTGGACTATTTAATGCTGATGGATTTTATGATTTTCTTTGTGTGTTTCTTGATGATGCCCAGAGAAATGGGTTCGTGTCAAAACCTGTAAAAGATCTCATCTTTACTGCTAGAACTGCCCATGATTTAATTGACCAAATTTTAGCATTTGAACCACAAATTGACCTTATCATTTCCAAGATTAATTGGTCCGATAATTATCATGGTAAGAAGCGTCGGATAAATCTGGATCTTAACCTTTAATTTTCTTTTAAGACGTAGAATTTCAGCTAACCAGGTACTGTCTTCTAAACTCTTCTTCTACTTTTTAGACATTTGAGACAATGTCTCAATTTTTTTGATTTTTTCGTTGTATTGTTTTTGCTTGGTTTTTAGTCAAAAATTTTCAAAAATTCGAAAAAATTTAAAAAATAAAAATAAAAAATATTTTGTTTTTGTTTTTGTGTTTTTAACTTGACTAATCAGGTCAAATTGGTGTGAGATAGCTGTGTAAGGAATTTACACTCCTGAAACGTATCTCAACCTATTTCGTAACAAATTAATTTTTGTTTATTTCCTTTTGAATTATTTAATTTGTGAATTCTCCATAAAACTGATTAAAATGGATCTTCATATGCTCAGCTTACAGATATTATCAACAAGCATGGTAACATACGGCCATGAGTTATAATTGAAAAGTTTGTAATATTCAGTGCTCTAGTTTAATTAGAGGAAGCATTTAAAAAGCGATGGCATAATAATGCCAAAAAAAAATTACTTCTGAGATCCGAGTAATTAAGTCCGTAGGGGTGTTTTAACACCTAGTGCCCTAAAACAAACTGGTTTGGGAGTCACTGGCCCAAAGCTCGTTACATGGATTGAAGATGTTATAAAAAAAAGATATCTGAAATCCGAGTAATTAAGTCTGTAAGGGTGTCTTAACACCTAGTGTCCTAAAGCCAACTAGCTTGGGAGAACCTGGCCCAAAGCTCGCTACATGGATTGAAGATATTGTAAATAAATAAAAAAAGAAAAAAAAAAAAGAAAAAATAATTCATTGCTAAAAAGGTGTGAATTCTGATATAACTTTAGGACAAAAATATTACTATCTTTTCAACTGCACTTATGAATATTGTGGGCACAATGATTTGATTAATACCTTGTTGGTTGTGTATATGGAGAATGGTAAAAAATAATAGGAGAATTTACTTGTTTGGGAGTCACTGGCCCAAAGCTCGTTACATGGATTGAAGATGTTATAAAAAAAAGATATTTGAAATCCGAGTAATTAAGTCTGTAAGGGTGTCTTAACACCTAGTGTCCTAAAGCCAACTGGCTTGGGAGTCACTGGCCCAAAGCTCGCTACATGGATTGAAGATATTGTAAATAAATAAAAAAATAAAAAAAAAAATAAAAAAATCCATTGCTAAAAAGGTGTGAATTCTGATACAACTTTAGAACAAAAATATTACTCTCTTTTCAACTACACTTATGAATATTGTGGGCACAATGATTTGATTAATACCTTGTTGGTTGTGTATATGGAGAATGGTAAAAAATAATAGGAGAATTTACTTATTTGGTAATTTAGAAAGAAAGAAAACAACTACTAACTTGGATAAGTAGTTTCACTTGTTTAGTCACTAACTTGTTTATTCTCTTTTCTTTTGTCTTTTTGCTTTTGTGTGCATTAGATTGACGTTTGTGGGTATCATCGCTGTAAGCCCTCACGAGACTACAACTCGTCCACTAGGGACACCTAAGGGTTTAAAGGCTTGTTGCATACGCTAAATACAATTGTGATCTATACGAAAGTGGCTTAGTTTAATTTTAAAGATTTTTATGTTATTTTATTTTATTGTTTTACTCGAGGACTAGCAAAATATTAGGTTTGGGGGTGTGATGAGCGGTAAATATATCACAATTTCCCGCCCCTTTAACCTAATATTTTGTATAGTTTCTAGGATTTTATGAATGTTTTGATGTGTTTTAGTTTATTTTGTATATAAAATAAAATCAGGACTCAATGGAATCAATCATGATGAAATATGGAACAAATAAGGGCAAAAACTAGACTTGACATTTAGATTTTGGAGGTTGGAAACTTGAAAATGGTATTCTAACAAAGTGCAATTTCAGAAATTTCAACTTTGCGTAATTTTTGTATTTTGGCCATAACCTTCTACTCCGATATCGGATTGAGGTGATTCAAGTTCCAGATTAAAGAAGACACAAATATCTACAACTTTGAAGTTCATAATAATTTTGAATTCTGAAGATTTCATGACTGAAATTGAAGAAATATTCGTAAGTGTGTTATGTGTAATTATTAAAGTCATTTTCAAAAACAAAAAATTAAATAAAATTAAATAAAAAATGAAAATTGTCAAACTTACACCAAACATTCTTGCATGTTTGGTGGAGGATTTGGTGCCATGTTTGGTGCCATGTTTGGTGGAGCAATTAGTGGAGAAATGTGTGGAGGCAAAATTTTGCCTATAAATACCAAGCCATTTTATTTGTAAATCTCACATTTTCCTTGGTTTATTTATAAGGAATTAAAGATTGTATCTTGTGTGTTTTATTTAGTAGTTTTGTAATGTTTTTTATTTTTATTTTTAGTAATATTAGTTTGTGTGTTTTTACTTTCTTTTATGTTTAGTAGTTAATTTTCGCTGGGGGAAGAGTGAAGCTTTTATTATTATAGTTTAGATTAATCTCCCTTAATTATAATATGGAAATTATAAATTAATGGACTAAAGGTTATACCGCCTTAATGGCTGGTTTTATTTATTTGACATAATGTGACACCGTCTATATGGCTGGTCTTTATGTGACAGATAATTACCGCCTATATGGCTGGTTTATGGACAAATAATAACACCGCCTTTATGGTAGGTTGGACTTAATTGAAAATCTGACTTAATCAGGATACCGCCTATATGGTCGGTTGGTAATATCACTGATAATTTCTATATTATAATAAGAGAGATTTCTAAATTAGAAATAGTAAAAGTGGATCCCATAACCCCAGCATTTTATTTTTATTCTAGGAAAGTGATGAAACACAATATTTACATGCTTAAAAATTGATTTAATTATATTATGGGTAATATTTTAGTTGTTTATTGAATCTTTAGCTTAATGCTTCTTGTTGTCTAATCACCAATAAGATTGATGTGGTAAACTTGAAATGAACTTGAAAAAGGGATTTTAGGTTTAAGCCTTAGATTCAATAGCCCACGATCTCACTTAAGGATATATAACCCTTAATAGATTTCCTTTCAGGATAGACATATACCTGTCGGGCAAGGGTAGCCACAATTGGAACTTGAACTTAATGAATTCAGGTAACTTGGTTAACATAAACATATGATTAATTGAGTTATATTGGGTGTTTGCATTTGACCATCAACAGAGGCGTTTGCATATCTTCTTGTTCCAGGTTAGCAAATTATTTTATTACACATTTATAAGATAATCAATTCATCATTAGAATAATATTGTGTGGAATCACAACCCTAGATGTTTGTGTCTTTTGTTTATTTTCCTTAGTATTTTCTTTTAATGTTTTTATTTATTTATTTATTTCGTAATCCACATTCAACCAACCAAAAGCAATCATTCCTTGCTCACTTTAATTAGATACCTGTAATCATTTAGCATCAATAATTAATAACAACAATAGAAATTAAGTCTTCGAGGGATCGATATTTTTATACTACTTGAGCGATACGTGCCCTTGCGTTACATGTGTGAATTCCAAGCATTTCACAATGACACCTCAACAGAGGAAGAGACTGAGCAGTATTAAGAATATGAGGTATCAGTTCAGGAGCCCGAACCAGCAGAATCTCAATTTTATCATTATTATTCATTAGACTCTGATGAGGAACAAGTAGCAGAGCTGTCTGTACCAATAACAAGTGAGGATGAAACTTTGCATTCTCAAAATAAAGATCTTGGAGCATGCATTGCACTGATGTTTGAAGAATAGCTACCAGAGCCGTTTATACCAACCACAGAGGATAAAGGCCTACAATCATACATATATTTATATCCTCAGGTTGACACATATGGAACATGCATTTCACATATGACAGATGAAGAGCTGAACAATGAAATTCTGAAATATATCCGTGAAGAAATGGTGGACCAAGATGCAGGACAAATGGAAGAGCATATGTCTGACCATATTGAAGATCTCATGCATTCAGGAGAAACATCTCTGTTTTGGGGAGTACAGATCAAAGACACCGCCCAAAAGCTTGACATAATGGAACTCCCATTCAAAGTCAAGCACCATATGAGACCTCTTGATTTTCTTTCTTTCTTTTCAGGAACCACTGGAGCGACAAAGTTTAAAAGGTGTCAGAAGCACTGAATGAGACAAAATTCTTTTGGCCACTTTACCGTTGGAAAAGACCCTTCAAAAGCAACACTCATGGGATTGTCTTTAATCAGACGTCCAAAACCATGCTAAAGCCTCCTTGATGGATGGACTTCAGTCACGTCTGGCTGAAGATGAAAAATTTAGCACTAGCAGGGAGGCAACCCATGTAAAATTTTTAATTTTTTTTTTTTATATTTTGTGCACACATGTTGTAGAGTTTTTAATTTTGTATGTTATTTTTGCAGGAAAAAAACATAGACGGAGCACTTAAGACAAGGCAAACCAGTGAAAACGGGGTTATCACAGAATAAAGTTTGACAAAATCGCGAAGTTAAAAAGTCAATTCAGTAGTGATGGCGGAGTAATGAGTCAACTCTTGATACGCGTCCTAGTGGATATATTCGTCAAAATAATCGATTTTGCCAAAAAAAAAAAAATAAAAAATAAACAATAGTAACATTGTTCCTTTATATTTCTTTTGTTTTGTAACGCATTAGGGACAATGCTAGGTTTAGGTTTGAGGGTGAGGTTGTTTATTTTTATTTTTTTTCTCCGTCAATTTTTTTCTTTCATGCATGTTTTTATTACTTGCATGTTTTGTTTGTTTTAATTTTTGCATGCTTTATTAAAAAAAAATTGAAAAAATGAAAAAAATATATATAGTCTAATGATGAGATTGTTTGTCTTAGTAAAACGTTCTAGGAAAAGATAAATGCTAATTTAACTTTTATCCTATACTTTGAACCTAATATCTAGGTCAGACTCATATGTACTTAAAAAAAATAGTTCTGTAGCAGTTAGATAAAAAGGAATTGACAAAGTGACTAGTTGAAATAATCGGTGGTTGATGAATGACCGTTTGCCTGAATATCTGTTTCTGTTTGTAGCTATTTTTGATGTGAGGAATGATAAAAAAAAACAAAAAAATAAAAAAAATGTTGTGTATATTAATAAAAAGTTTCTACTTGGTAATCAGACGTCTTGCCTCAGTAAGTAGAGATTGTTCACGTCAAACGGTTAAAACCTTTAAACATCTGAGATCCGAGTAATTAAGTCCGTATGGGTGTTTTAACACCTAGTGTCCTAAAGCTAACTGGTTTGGGAGTCACTGTCCCAAAGCTCGCTACATGGATTAAGGATGTTAAAAAAAATCATCACATACCTAACTTTGCGCAGATTGTAATAGACAGAACAATTTTAGATAGTCAGGTTGGTTTGACCCATTAACTACTGAGAATTGAGACAAACTCACATAGTTAATAACTTAGAATCGAAGCTGTTTGCAGAGCTATTCACTCACACTCTAAGAGTATGATTTAGATACTTTGTTTAAAGGAAAGGATTTAGTTGCAATATGCATTTTGAAGGTTCCTTTAACTTTGATGCTAGACATTCTCTGAGGACATTGTATATATAGCTACTATTTTCGTTTATTTTATTTATTTCCGTTCTTTTGTCTTTTTTGTGTGTGCATTTCATTGACTTTTGTGGTATCGTCATTGTAAGCCCTCACGAGACTACAACTCATCCACTAGGGACACCTAGGGGTTTAAAGGCTTGTTGCATACGCTAAATGCAACCATTATCCCTACGAAAGTGGCTTAGATTAATTTAGTTTTAGTTGTTTATTTCATTTCATTTTGTTTATTTTGCTCGAGGACTAGCAAAATGTTAGGTTTGGGGGTGTGATGAGCGGAAAATATATATCATTATTTACCGCCCATTTGACCTAATATTTTGTTTAGTTTCTCGGGTTTGATGAATGTTTTGACGTGTTTTAGTTTATTTTACAGATAAAATAAAATCGGGACTCAATGGAATCAATCAATTTCAGAAATTTTAACTTTGCGCAACTTTCATTTTTTGGCCATACCTTTTTACTCCGATATCGGATTGAGGTGATTCAAGTTCCATATTAAAGAAGAATCAAAGATCTACAACTTTTACGTTCATCATAATTTCGAATTCTAAAGATTTCAAGACCGAAATTGATGAAAAATCTGAAAGTTTGTTATGCGTAATTATTAAAGTCATTTTCAAAAAAAAAAAAAATAAGAAAATAAAAAATGGAAATTGTCAAAATTCCACCAAACATGCTTGCATGTTTGGTGGAGGATTTGATGCCATGTTTTGTGCCATGTTTGGTGGAGAAATTTGTGGAGAAATTGGTGTAGAAATTGGTGGAGGCAAAATTTTACCTATAAATACCAAGCCATTTCATTTGTAAATTTCATACTTTCCTTGGTTTCTGAAATAGGAATTGAGGATTGTATCTTGTGTATTTTATTATTAGTTTTGTAATGTATTTTTATTTTTATTTTTAGTTGTAATAATAGATTGTGTGTTTTTACTTTCTTTCATGTTTAGTAACTAATTTTCGCTGGGGTAAGGGTGGAACCTTTAATATGATAAGGTAGATCAATCTCACTTAATTTATAATATGGAAATTGTAATTTAATATGGATTAAAGTTGATACTGCCTTAATGGCTAGTTTTATTTATTTGACATAATGTGACACCGCCTATATGGTCGGTCTTTAGGTGACAGATGATTACCGCCTATATGGCTGGTTTATGGACAAATAATAACACCGCCTTTATAGCTAGTTTGACTTAATGGGTAACACTGATAATTTCTATATTATAATAAAGTGAGATTTCTACATTTGAAATATTAAAGGTGGATCCCTTAACATCAACATTTTATTTTTATTCTAGGGAAGTGGTGAAGCGCAATATTCATGAGTTTAATAATTGATTTAATTATATGATGGGTAATACTTTAGGCTTGTTTATTGAATCTTAAGCTTAATGCTTCTTGTTGTCTGATCACCAATAAGATTGATGGGGTAAATTTAAAAATGAACTTGACAAAAAGATTTTAGGTTTCAGCCTTAGATTCAATAGATCACGATCTCACATCGGGGCATGGTGACCCTCATGTAGATTTCCTTACGAGATAAGAATATACCTGTCGGGCGGAGGTAGCCACAATTGTAACTTGAACTTAATGAATTCTGGTAACTTGGTTATCATAGACATATGATTAATTGGGTTACTTTGGGTGTTTGCATCTGACCATCGAAAGAGGCGTTTGCATATCTTCGTGTTCCAGGTTAACAGACTGATTTATTACACATATATAAGAAAATCAATTCTTCTTTAGAATAATATTGTGTGGAATCATAACCCTAGATGTTTGTGTCTTTTGTTTATTTTCCTTAGTATTTTCTTTTGTGTTTTTATTTATTCATTTAGCAAATCCACATTCAACCAACAAATCAAGGAATCACTCTCTTCTCCCTTTAATTAGATACTTGTAAATAAATAGAATCAATAATCAATAACAACAGTAGAAATTAAGTCCTCGTGGGATAAATATTTTTATACTACTTGAGCGATACGTGCGCTTGTGTTACGTGTGTGATTTCACCGATCAGAAGGAAAATTTAGAAAAGTTTAGAAAGTTTGAGATTTTCTAGATGGGTTTGCGGCACTATCCACACAGATTTGTGACATGCGTTTACAACCTAATTTTGGTCCGAATTTGAAAAAATATTCAACACAGAAGTTGTAGGTCTTGATCTCAGCTTTCTGGTGATATAAATTCATAAAAATTAGAGTTCGTATGAGAAAGTTACGGCCCAAATATCATAAGTTGTCTAGAGTGGAACATCGTACCATCTAGTATCAGAATCTCGAAGAATTTTCCGATTGTCCCCAAAGTAATTTCATGAGGGTATATATGTCCAAACATAATTTATATTATGTGACACGCATCCTACGATGTGACAGTAGTAGAGATTCCCGGTCATTACAAATTCTCCCCCTTAAATAGGATTCGTCTTCGAATCCCTTCTAATGTTAAACTGTATAGACTCAATTAGGTTTGAAGGTTCCTGACCTCTGTTGCTCTTATTTTTCTTTACTTGTTTTCTATTATTTTGCTCAAGAACTTGATATTAAGACTTTTGGGAATCTCTTACCTCGATCTACTCCATTTGATCTTGTAAATAAATGCTCAACTCTGGGGGTTTGTGCCACATTTCTAAACTTCTTAATGAATAGTATCTCCCATAAAATTCTATCTATCTCTTGTTTCTTACTACATAATGTTTAGCAAGGTGTATTATAAATACTCAATTCCTTATGATACGAGCTTAGGTTTTTCTTCGAATTGGTACTCGTACATAACTTGTAAATTACTTCATGAATTCAATATATTTATACTAATAGGGGCATATCGATGACCATTTTAACTGAATCATTTCTTTAGCCTTTATATTCTTTGCTATGTTAACACTGATTTAAAATGTCACTTAGGGTTCCTGTTACTCCTTCCTCTTAATGTATCACTACTGTTCTTGGTAACTCAACCGATGATTTTATTTCTTCCAACTTCAAGTATAACTTAAGGTCTTCTCTCTATTTCTTCATCCATTCTCATCTAGTACCTATGTATTATTAGATGTGACAATACTTCCCATCATTAAGTTTCTTCACGTTCTACCATAGCTCAGGATTAAGGACAATCTTTATTTCTAGTAAAATCTACATGCTCAACCTGAACTTGACATTAATCTTTTTAATTTTATAGCTTAACTATCTTATTTCTTTTCTACTGATTTTTAATCACTAATAGCTCCCTTTACATTCTTTTATCTTTACCGATCCGAGGAACTAGTACCTTATAGTCAAGCTCTCTACATACTCCAGGCTCCTCTTCGGAGTTTTCCCCAACATTCTAACTCTCAAGATATTATTCCTTACTATTAATGTCAATTCTAACTACTTGATTCTAGTCATTGCGTATATACTTTTTGTTTCTTCTTCAA
The DNA here is from genome assembly GCA_019454045.1 of Zanthoxylum bungeanum. Classification (NCBI taxonomy): domain Eukaryota; kingdom Viridiplantae; phylum Streptophyta; class Magnoliopsida; order Sapindales; family Rutaceae; genus Zanthoxylum; species Zanthoxylum bungeanum. The sequence goes on along the minus strand of SKCR01019525.1, from coordinate 7,936 downwards.
TGACATTTTCAATCTTATCTCAACTATAAGAAATTTCTATTCCGTAGCATTATTGGGCTTAACTATGAGAAGTTTGTTTTATTACCCGTGTACTTCTGACATTATTTTTTTAATATCTTCTATAGTGTCATCTTACTTCGACAGTTCTATCTTCAAGTATTCTACTAATTGTCATTTGTCTTCTTTCCTATTATATTCTATACCTGAACTTCTGTGGTCTATGATTCTGTCTTTTTATCCGCAAGGGTATCAATTCTTACAATTCCCCAGTTATGTCTATTATTGGTTCTTTTGCATTCCGTAATTGCTTGACTACTACTTTCTTTCTTAATCGTCTCATATAGACTAACTTTCTTCTAAACCTTTTACTTAACACCAATTTCTTCCTCTTTACTGTGTTCTTGTACTAAATTTGAAGACTTTTATATTTCAGTCCTATTTTTACTATGTATCCATTTGTTTATGGGAATACTTTTGGGTAATTACCAAGGTCTATCTTTGCTGTTGTTGTTTGTCAAGGGTTGGGAGAGTGTAGACTGGTCCTGATGTTTCTCTGGTGGTGGTAGTCTCACTACCTACCCATACAGTGGTCGTACTTGTTGCTTATTTATAAGCCTAGAACTCCCATATTTACCATATGGCGTCGAATTTCGTACTAAAATTCTTCTGCTAGATACTACTCGAGTTTTCTGTTTCACTTCACTCTTGATCCTTTTTCAGACTATTGGTGATATTACCTCTTATTATGAACCTTCTCTAGAGTCATGCTCTCTACAATACTCTACCATGTCGTCTCTGTTGCTTATCTACCTTAAGTCGTTACTTTTTCTCAGAGTCCTACTAGACTCCATCTTGTTATTCTTCCTTATGAAGCTTACTCTACTACATATATTTCTTTCTTATCTCAGTTCATTGGACTCCTTATATTTTTACTCTCCTAGAAACTCTATCAATTTCAATTGCTTAGGACATATTTGTTGGGGTTGGTGCTCAGAGCGCCAATCCGTATCGTATTTATGTCTGATTCATGAATACGATCAATTCCTTTTTCCATAATATTACTTATTTATGGTTGCACCTTTTTTTTATATATATGTATTCGATCTGATTATGATTAGATTGAAACTAAATATGGTTTAGTGATATGTATATATTAGACAAAGGCCCGATAATATATAATGCAGTACACAGTTATAAAGTTAGTTTGTAATTGACATTGGGAAATGTCACTGCTAAATGTATATTATCAAATACAGTTCCTGGTCAAGATTTACTAACATGGGTCGGTTAGTCAAATCCGTTGAGACCAGTACATGTTGTATATCGAGACTTAGTCCGATGGTTTATCCCAATGAACCATGAGTCTGGGGAGACTCATATAGACGTGTAGGTGTTTATAGTGGATAAACACTGAACGACTCACCGAAGATTCTTAATGGATGGTACACCAACATCAATAAGAATCTTCTCGGGTTGATTATCATAATAGTCCTTCGACTTGAGATACCACTGTGGATGTATGAGACATCCTCCACACTTAGATGGCATTCACGTCACCGATCTATTTAGATCAGACCTCCACCTGTTCGTGGGGTGTGGACCCATCCTCATGATATCTTGTGTGTATCAAGATATGATCCATCAGTTCTGTATACAGAGCATAGGTAGTCCATATGCGATTAGCAATCTGTTAAATCTATGGCCATAGTATACTTCGAAAGTGAGTTCCGAATGTTATTTAGAGATTACTAATAGATACGTCGATGAGATTATACCTATAGAGATTTGACGTTTATATCTATATCTATGGGATAATCCGGATACCTGTGACGGAGGGATTATACGTATGCAATGACCTTGACCTGTATGATTCAGCGAGTTTATCCGTGGTCGTCATAATTTACAGGTGGGTAAATTATGGACACAAAATTGGATTTTGTGACGGATATACCTGAATCTAGAGTCTCACTAATGAAATATACTCGTAGAGTACTAGGGCAACTATTATAAATAATGGTGATTATATAAATCGTTTAACTGTTAAACGAAAAATACATGCAAATGGGCCGAACCTTTATTTTCTAATTAATGTGTATTTGTATTTAATATATGATATTATTAAATACATATTAATAAATTGTCAAATAAAGATATTTGACACATATCATTTATATATGTATTTGAGATATTTAGAGTAAATCTAATACATATATTTGAGATATTTATATTTGATTAATTAATTAATTAATTAATTAATTATTAAATAATTTATATAATTAAAATATAAATATCTTGTGAAATGATAAAGTTAGGAAATCATTATTAAGTGTAAATTTTTGACTTTATATTAAAGGAAAAGGTTGTCAAAATGATTTTGACTTCATAAGATATTTGTTTAAATTGTTTGAAAAATGAAAATATCTTTTCCTTTATTTTCCTTGAATTTCGGCCACACCCTTTACCATATATAAAGTGTTATATTTTTCATAAGTTTAACCTAGTTCAAGCCTCGAAAATAAAACATAAGAAGGTTGAGAGAAAAAGTGAAGGACAAAGAAGAAAATCTAAGGAAAAACTTGGATTTAGTAAGTATTTTCCACCTTCTATTAGAGGGAAATTTGTTCCTTTTGTTCTAGGCTATAACATAGGTTGTTCTTAAGTTTTTCTACTCTTTCTTGTTTATATTTTTGAGTGTTGGAAGTTTTGATAATTGGTGAATGCATGTATGGTGTTGAAAGAAAGCTTCTAATGTGTTAGTAAGCACTTTTTGATCATTTGATGAACTAGTTTCCGTTCTAGAGTTGTTAGGCCACTCATTGATTACCTAGAATTGTTCTAGAGTTATTTCAAAGTGGTGAGACTTGTTTGGTGTGGTAGAGACTTGATTGAAACATTGGATTTGTTTAATTTGTTCAATTTAATGAATTTGAAAAATTAGGGTTTATGCCTTTTCCAAATTTGGGGCTTTTCATATATGTGATGTGTATTGATGTATATATGATGTATATCAAGTTTGGTGATGATTGGATTTCATCTTGAGAACTAAAATGAACAAAATGCAAACTTAAAGGACCCCACGATAATTTGGCTAAAATTATGGTTTTGTTGCAATTTGATTTTGACATGTTGGAAATGTTGGAAATCATTTAAGAAATGATTTAGAATCATCTAAAATTGTATTTGACAATTTTAGGACTAAAATGATCAATTTGTAAAGTATTGGGGCAATTCGGTAATTACTAAGAAATTTGATTTCTTGTGTAATTTTTCAGAATTTGGTAATTTGGTAATTAAATAAATAAGTTTATTTAATTGATCCAAGAAAAAATTTTGAAATTCGAAAATTTTGATTTTCCGCTGCGTTACCGGTTTTCCCCATAAAACCCTATCAAAATGGTATCAGAGCGAGTCTGATTCCTGGCCCCTTGATATGATTGGCCCTTTAAATCTAATTTTTATTCTTGTCTTTGCTTAATACATGCATGCTTTAATTTAATTTGATTAAATTTAAAGTGTATGACACTTTATGGAATATCCCGCTTAATAAGGTTTTAAAGTAACTAGTATTTGTAATACTTGTTTCTTGGTCCGTCTTGTCAATACGGTTTAGGAATATTTTTTCGTGACTACATCCGAGACCGTGCCTCTTATGTGAGGGTGTAGCCGATACATATTTATTTATGTCAGATGTATATCAGATACTAGATAAATTCAAGTGAAAGTGGAATCCTGAACGTGCCATAGCTGTCAGAGTTACGCAAGTAGCTTGAGTTTATCATTGGCGAGTTTAACCTTGGTACGCCTCCTTGTGAACGTGCCCTAACTGTCACAATGAGAAACGACCAGGACCGGAACCCAGGAGTCACTATTGAGTGATTAACATATGAGTTGTCTACCTGATGAATATACGTAGGCGAGACCGTGCCTCTGCTGTGAGTCGAAATATATTCATGGGTTCCACTTCCCATTATGGAATTCGATTTAATTATTGAATTATCATTTTTCTGTTGGGGATTGCGGTATTACGTAAAATAGTGGGAGACACTACTAAGTTTAAAATATTCCATAACTTAGGCAGTGTGTATTATTATGGAAATTTCCGCTTGTTCGTTTCCTTATTCTATTGTTAATATAAAATTAAACTTTTATTCACTGCACACATATTTTGATATGTTATCTGACTTGACTCTTGGTTGCAATTATTCTAGAAAAAGGTTCTAGATACTACTAGACTAGGATATTATTAGATTGGTCTAAACCATCGGGAACTGTTGTTCCGATTTTCTTGAAAAATCAAGATGGTTAATGACTTAGTTTCTAAGTCATGACAGATGATCTAGATAGATATCCCTTTTTAGGATATAAAATATGTAGAGAATAGTTTCCTGTGCAGTAAGAATTGACACGAATAAGTTCATGTCTCGAGATTCTTGACTGGCATTAAGAAAGCCTCATTAGGTATTTGTTTATCTATTAATGGCGTTTCTTAGCTTTAATGACCTTTATAGGCAATATGTTTGACACAATTTTCTAATCAGTTATTTTCAATTATTATGAATAGTTGAATGCAAATAGTAAAGCTAAAGGAAGGAGATGCGTATAGTTGTGTATAGAAAATATCGATTTTCACAATACTACAACTATAGGTATAGGATACCAGCTCTCCCATCTAGTTATTTAAAATATTAGTTAATGATTGTTTTGATATTTGATATCGAAACTTGCGACTATTGGATAATTACTTGTTCTTTATAAACAATTGTTATATATATGATACCGTGGATTGGCACAAGAGCAAGTTGGAGAAATTGTTGGGGTTGGTGCTCAGAGCGCCAATCCGTATCGTATTTATGTCTGATTCATGAATACGATCAATTCATTTTTCCATAATATTACTAATTTATGGTTTCACCTCTTGTTTTTATATACGTATTCGATCTGATTACGATTAGATTGAAACTAAATATGGTTTAGTGTGTATATATTAGACAAAAGGCCCGATAATATATAATGCAGTACACATTTATAAAGTTAGTTTGTAATTGACATTGGGAAATGTCACTGCTAAATGTATATTATCAAATATAGTTCCTGGTCAAGATTTACTAACATGGGTCGGTTAGTCAAATCCGTTGAGACCAGTACATGTTGTATATCGAGACTTAGTCCGATGGTTTATCCCAATGAACCATGAGTCTGGGGAGACTCATATAGACGTGTAGGTGTTTATAGTGGATAAACACTGAACGACTCACCGAAGATTCTTAATGGATGGTACACCAACGTCAATAAGAATCTTCTCGGGTTGAGTATCATAATGGTCCTTCGACTTGAGATACCACTGTGGATGTATGAGACATCCTCCACACTTAGATGGCAGTCACGTCACCGATCTATTTAGATCAGACCTCCACTTGTTCGTTGGGTGTGGACCGATCCTCAAGATATCTTGTGTGTATCAAGATAGGATCCATTAGTTCTGTATACAGAGCATATGTAGTCCATATGCGATTAGCAATCTGTTAAATCTATGGCCATAGTATACTTCGGAAGTGAGTTCCGAATGTTATTTAGAGATTGCTAATAGATACGAAAACGAGATTATACCTATAGAGATTTGAAGTTTATATCTATATCTCTAGGATAATCCGGATACATGTGACGAAGGGATTATACGTATACAATGACCTCGACATATATGATTCAGTGAGTTTATCAGTGGTCGTCATAATTTACGGGTGGGTAAATTATGGACACGAAATTGGATTTTGTGACTGTATTACTTGAATCTAGAGAGTCTCACTAATGAAATATACTCGTAGAGCACTAGGGCGACTATTATAAATAATGGTGATTATATAAATCGTTTAACTGTTAAACGAAAAATACATGCAAATGGGCCGAATCATAATTTCCTAATTAATGTGTATTTGTATTTAATATATTATGTTATTAAATACACATTAATAAATTGTCAAATAAAGATATTTGACATATATCATTTATATATGTATTTGAGATATTTAAAGTAAATATAATACATATATTTGAGATATTTATATTTGATTAATTAATTAATTAATTAATTGTTAAATAATTAATATAATTAAAATATAAATTTCTTGTGAAATGATAAAGTTAGGAAATCATTATTAAGTGTAAATTGTTGACTTTACATTAAAGGAAAAAGTTGTCAAAATGGTTTTGACTTCCTAAGATATTTGTTTAAATTGTTTAAAAAATGAAAATATATTTTTCCTTTATTTTCCTTGAATTTCAGCCACATCCTTTACCATATATAAAGTGTTATATTTTTCATAAGTTTAACCTAGTTCAAGCCTCTAAAATAAAACATAAGAAGGTTGAGAGAAAAAGTGAAGAAAAAAGAAGAAAATCTAAGGAAAAACTTGGATTTAGTAAGTATTTTCCACCTTTCTATTAGAGGGAAATTTGTTCCTTTTGTTCTAGGCTATAACATAGCTTGTTCTTAAGTTTTTATACTCTTTCTTGTTTATGTTTTTGAGTGTTGGAAGTTTTGATAATGGGTGATGCATGTATGGTGTTGAAAGAAAACTTCTAAGGTGTTAGTTAGCATTCTTTTGATCATTTGATGAACTAGTTGCCATTCTAGAGTTGTTAGGCCACTCATTGATGAACTAGAATTGTTCTAGAGTTATTTCAAAGTGGTGAGACTTGGTTGGTGTGGTAGAGACTTGATTGAAACATTGGATTTGTTTATTATTAAAAATTTGATGAATTTGAAAAATTAGGGTTTATACTTTTTTCAAATTTGGGGATTTTTATATATGTGATGTGTATTGATATATGATGTATATAAAGTTTGGTGATGATTGGATTTCATCTTGACTTGTTTTGAACAAGATTGGACCAAAATGAACAAGTTGGAAACCTTTAGGGCCTTCTCGGTAATTTTGGTTTTTTGTAGGATTTGAGTTGCAATTTATATTCTCATGTATTGTACATGTGGAAGTCATTTTAGAACTGATTTGGAATCTCCTAAAATTATATTTGACAATTTGAGAACTAAAATGAACAAAATGCAAACTTAGTGGACCCCACATCAATTTGGCTAAAATTGTGGTTTTTGTGCAATTTGATTTTGACATGTTGGAAATCATTTTAGAAATGATTTAGAATCATCCAAAATTATATTTGACAATTTTAGGACTAAAATGATCAATTTGTAAAGTATTGGGGCAATTCGATAATTACTAAGAAATTTGATTTCTTGTGTATTTTTTCAGAATTTGGTAATTGGATAATTCAATAAATAAGTTTATTTAATTGATCCAAGAAAAATTTTTGAAATCGGAAAATTTTGATTTTCCGCGTTTCCGCTGCGTTACCGGTATTCCCCCATAAAACCCTATCAATATTTACTAAATCTTTTGGTTCAGGTGCTGTTCTCCATCTATTTCTTCCGTCACAGTACAATGCGACTCTTTGAGGGTTATCTACCATATTTCTGAGAGTCACTCTCTCTGGTCCCTTCGTACTTTTATGTCTTTAACTCCATTAAGGGTCTCCAATACAACAATGAATTCTACATTTGGCTTGACTCACCATGGCTTCAAACTGTTATATCTCATGCTTATTATATATGCTCCATTGAACTCATGGGTTTGACTGTCTAGCTGTTTCACGGTTCACCTAATTTGTCAAATGCACTCCTCACTGGTTCTTCTCCTTACTGAGCTCTAGGTAGATGGGTGAGTATATACATTCCATAGGGAATATGTGAATACACATCTCTGTTATTTACTATTTGCCCCATTGGAAACTATATCGGCTATTCTGTATCTCAGAGTTCTTTAATATTTATCAATCAACCCAAAGTCTTCATTTACTTATTGTCTTCAAGTTACATTATCTATTCTAATTATCTGATCTTCCTTACTACGAGTCGTATCCTTTT